>MU915803.1:1216-15973 GCA_036418165.1 Cooperia oncophora
GTTCCCATTCCAGTTGACGCGTGAAGTTCTCAAGAGAGGCGCTGAAGGGCTTGGGCGAGACGGTATCGCCCTGGCGGACCCCTCTCTTCACGTCGATGATGATCTCCTTGTAGAATGTTGAGATCTTGGTCGTGAAGTTGCTGTAGAGCTCACGAAGAATCCTGATGTACTGAGTAGGAATACCCTGGTTGCCCAGGGCTTCGATAACCGCTTCTGTCTCAACGGAGTCGAAGGCTTTCTTCAAGTCGATGAACGTGAGACATAGCGGCATCTTGTACTCTCGCGATACTTCGATGAGCTTCGTTACCGTGTGGATGTGATCGATCGTGCTGAATCCTCTTCGAAACCCTGCTTGCTCGCATGGGCTGTCCTTCGTCTAGTGTTCTGCCAATCCTGTTCAGGATGACTCGTGTGAAGAGTTTGTAGACTACAGACAGCAGGCAGATCGATAATTGCCAATGTCGTACAGGTCTCCCTTCTTGTACAGCAACACAGTCTTGCTGGTTTTCCACGAGGTGGGTACCTTGCATTCCGACAGGTAGCGCGTGAAGAGTCGAGCCAGAGTTTTGACAAGAACTGGCGGAAGATTCTTCAGATGTTCGGGTCTGATCCTGTCCGGGTGCCGTACGATTCTTCACCGACGAGATGGCGTGTCGGACTTCGGAAGGGAGAACTGCAGGAACGACATATCCATCCTGCTCCAAGCGGTATGGTTGCAGGTGGACGTGGCTGTCAAAGAGATCCGAGTAGAAGTCGTGGATGACCTTCTCCATTGCCCTTCTGGATGCGGTGATTGTTCCATCGGAGGGCGGTCATCTTGGTCTTACAGTTGGCGAAGTCGCGGCGGGCGTTGCGTATGCTCTTCCCAGCCTCTGCGGCTTCCACCAGTACTGCTGCTCTTCTCTCCTTGAGGTCTTCCTTTATCGCTTCTCTGCATAGCTTCGCAAGCTCAGACGTCAGCTGGTAATTGCCTGCGGCTCGTGCGGCTCCACGTTGGCGAATCAGCTCGAGAGTTTCCAGAGATACGCTTCTTGGTAATCTTGGAACTCTCTGACTTCTTGGCGCAGTCGTGAAGATGTGCAACAAGCCGTTCGTATTCCTCGTCGATGTTGTCGATGACAGAATCCTCCCAGAGCCCAGCGAGAGAAGTGAAGTGATCCCAGTTGATGGTGGTCTTGGGGCTTCGCTTCTTGAACTTTGCGGCTCTCTCTCCTCGCATCGAAAAGCGGAATCTTGCGCGAAGGAGACGATGGTCGGATCCCGTGTAGAACTTAGGAACAACAGCGACATCGGTCAGGCAAAACCTTCGATTGAAGATGATGTGGTCGATCTCGTTATGGAATTGTCCACCAGGAGACTCCCATGTCCAGCGTAGAGAGTAGGGCTTCTGGAACTGCGAGTTACCATGGATGGTATGGGTCGACATGATAAACTCAGACAGCCTTTCACCCTGCTCATTCCACTCCGTTCCGTGAGTTCCGATGTGAAGTTCTTCAGCCGTTCTTCTTGGTCCGATCTTAGCGTTGAAATCACCGACGATGACCTTGAAGAAGGTATGATCTTCCTTGTAGAACTTCTCCAATTCCATATAGAACGCTTCGAGCTCATCCTCGTCGTAGCTTGATGTTGGTGCGTAGGCGACGAAGATTGTCAAAGCCGGAGTTGAACCACATCTTCTCAATCGCAAACGTCCGATTCGGGTCGTCAGATTTTCGTACGAATCGATGTTCATGGCCAAGTGCGTGTTGACGAGGACGCCCACACCGCCAACGCCTCTGCTGTCGCATGTTCCGAGGAACAGTTCTTCTCCAGTCTCGTATACGGCGTGTAGCGGGCGATGCCTCCTCGTCTCGGTCAGTCCGATGACGTCGTACTTGATCTTCCTGGCTTGCAACATCAGATCTTCGATATCCTCTGTATCAGACCTCCAGACTTTCTTTCGGAAAATCTATTCCCGTTGATTTTTAGGTCTTCAAAGTGAACTGCCATGTCGACGAAATTGAGCACTCTCGACACCCTCTCTTTTTCCCACTTCATTAAACACTGAAACTGTTGAGGCCCGCTCGATAAGTATTAGGTTGTCGCATAAGTTCTTATACACGACTTTTTTGTAAATATCTCGAAAACGAACCAGCCTGGAGATTAGAGGTACCTTTGTAATGCATCTTCTGACAGACATCATTGAAGCGTAGAGGAATTCTCTTTTCGAACTCCCGCTCATAGCGACACATTTGGACTTTGGGCAAGTGACAGGAGCTGTAAATTCAAATGCAGACCCTTTCTCCTCTTACGACAACGGTTATATGTGAAAGGTCCAGCCTTCCATTCTTGTGTCACGTCTCGGCTCCGCCGGGTGCGCCTCCTCAAGGAGATTACGGCTGGAAGAGTGCCAACGTAATAACTGCGTGTACAACAGGTGAGTTCCTGCGCAAAAGAGGCGCACCCGGCGGAGCCGAGACGTGACACAAGAATGAAGCTTCAAGGCGAATTAGCACGTGACGCAAGAAGAAGCTGGGCGATTCGACTATTACACTGGTCAATGTTGTCTTTCGATAGTTGGAGTTACGCGATGGATGTTTATGAGCGATTCTTGTGATTACTGCAAAATATCGAATAAGGAATTGAAACGTTTTTCTAGTAAATATTGTATTGCTTCTTTGTTCCATTGAGATATACCTCAAGTCTATGAAATTTTGGCCTTGGTTTGCCTTATCTTATGATATTAGGCACGTATGTATGGGCTTCGATGTATGAATCGCCTTTTCGCGATGAAGTATTGAGTGATCAGGTGACAGAAATGAACTTTGGCATTATTCACCCTTTACCGCCCTAATCATCCGGAATCTAGCCACTTTTTGACCGACATACACACATTTTTCTCCATGGCTCAAACATAGTCTCCTGAAGTAGTTTGACCTTCTGAATACGAATATCTCATCCGCTTGGCCCGGAACCTCCTGGCGCCCGCGCCTCGAGGCACTGGCGTCAGTGTTTTGAGCGTGTTCGCCGCCGGCGTCTGCGGCGTGGGCACCAGGAACTTTGAGGCTTAGCAAATGTGATATTTATGATGAAGAGGTCGGGCTACCCCTGGAACAAGTTTTCAGCGGATTTAGAGATGTAGGGTGCTTTGATGGTGGCGCCTGTAGCGCTGGTGCCAGGTTTTGTTTTGAAAGTTTACGAAGCGCTAGAAAAGCAAGGAGTTGAGAAGATCCACATAGGGGTGCTGCAGGAATGTATGCTCCATTCTGTTAGGACACCACGTTCCGCCCTTTTCTTCAACGACACAGTAGTGTCAATTGAGAAAGCTGTTGCACGACAAAGGTGACCCGACCTCATCCACCTTTGTTTCTTCCCGGGGTGTTTGGAATCCGTTATACGCCGTTGCGATTGGAGCCGCTTCAAATTGAACATTGATGCTACTCTTTTGGTCTTGGATTCGCCGATGACATTGTGCTGATGACTAGCTCACCAGAATAAGCCGAGATGTTGGAATCGTCTGACCCGAAAGGGAGTCAGTACCGGTTTCTAACTGAGACTTTAAAACGAAATCATGCTTGGGTAATTCGATTTGCCGCAGTGCTACCGTAATCTTGAAAGGGAGCCCGCCGGTCGAAGACGTTGTGGAATACGTATATCTCGGGATTCAGCTAAATATGAGGAATGACTTGACCGGAGAGCTGACGAGGTGCTGCAAAGCTGGATGGGCAGCATTCAACTCTATAAAGAGCGTCGTAGAAGGTACCAGGCATCATAAACTCCGTGCGGACTTCCTTAACACAATAGTGTTGCCTGCTGTTAGCTACGCAGGAGAAACTTGGGCTCTCACAAAAGCGCACGAGCGACGGTTAAAATCTGCCCAAGCACCAATTGAGCACCACTTGGTAGGACTGAATTCAAGCCGACAACGAGAACTCAGATGTCACGGCTATGTCGAAGATCAAGGACATTGTGCTACAGTGATGGAGCAAATTTATCGATTCGCCGGCTACGTGATTAGGGGAAAATGAAGGAAGATGGAGCTCCGCGACCATATCATGGTACCTGCGTGATAGGAAACGACCGCCGGGCCGCCCTCCTCTGCGCTGGGCAGATTTATGATCAAACGAATTTTTCTTAAGGTTTCTTCATGCACGTGGAGAAGCAGACGCCCCAAGACAGAGATCAATAGCGGGAAAAGAAGTTGGCGACCCGCGGCAACGGTTGAAATGTCCGACATAATTGATAGACACCCGCCTGGAGCTCTTTATCAGGGCGATGTCGTCAGCGTAGAGTATGGTTTTGAGTGGCTCCCTCCATGAGTTGTTTTGCCATGACATCAAGAGTCAGGAGTAATAGGAACGGGCTGAAAGCTGATCCTTGGTGTACCTCAACCGTGATGTTCACATCCTTCGTCAAGCCGTGAGGGTGCTTACAACTTTTTTTAGCCCCCTTACATGTCCTTCACTTGGACACCAGGTGCTCTGGAAAATTGCATTCTCTAAGCGCTCTCCAGAGGGCGATGAAAGATTGCGTCAGTTGTGAACCTTTCGGGCATAAAACCGAAGTGTTTCTGCGAGATAGCGACAAGTCCCCTCAGCCTTGTGTTGACCAGGCGCTCGTGGCTTCATGATTATTTGGGGAGCGACTATGATGCAAGCGGAACTTGGAAGCATCCGTTGCGTCTCCTTTTCTGTTCGCGGATGGGGGGACGATTGCTGCTCCTCCACGCATCCAGCATCCTTTCTTCAGCTGTTACCTTGTTTAGGAGGTGTGTGAGCCAACTCACCCGATGCTGTCCAAGTGCCTTCCATGCCTCTCGATTCTCCGTCTGGACCCACTTTTTTCCCAACCTTCATTCTCCCTAGCTCTCGCCGGACTTCATGTTCCGTCAAGGGAGTGACGGGAATTGCCGTCTCCCCTATCTGTGAGCTATCGTTGCGTGGGCATGCTTCCTTTAAAAGTCCCTCGAATTATTCTTCTCACCTCTTTCTGACCTCGATGGTTCAATGTGGCCCCGTGGCTGCTCTTCACAGTCTTGAGCAGCGCGAGGCCGAGCTTTGCTAGGTGGAAGACAAACTTGTCTCATTCTCAGCCCTCCAGCTTCTCATACAGGGCGTTCATTTCCGTATTCTTGACCTCATCAAAGGCTGCCTTAGCGAGTCGCTTTCAGCTATTTCAGGCAACGGATTCTTTTGGGCTCCTTTTCTTCTGCCAACGTTTATCTGCTTCCTCTTTCTCTTGACGATCTCCTGGACTTCCTCTTCAAAACCCTGCTGCCTTGCCCCCTTTGATACCACCTCGCGTCTCTCCAAGGACTTTCTTTGCACACTGTAGGATGACCTCTACTGCGTAGGTTCAGGTGTCATGGACTGGTCCACGTGGATCTGGGAGCTCACAGCTCCACCATTCTTAGATCGGCCGTACCCTTTTACATTTGTGCATTTTCCACTTCTCCACTCTGTTCTCACACTCTTCTTCTTGGGGAGTTCTATGGCGATATCTGCCAGGAGAATCGTGTGTTGAAGGCTCCACCTCCTCCCTCGGCAGTACCTTGATATCCTTGACGGTTTTGAGAGACGACCCTCTCACGGGGTACGAGTTCCATTCTTCTTCCTCCACTACTGCATCTTTTGTGTGCTCCTTTCCGCGAAGAAAGTGGCTGCAGATTGCTAAGTCGTGGGCTGTGGCTAGGTCAAGGATCCGTTTCCCCTCAGCATTATTTGCTCCTATTCTTTGACCTCCGTGCACCCTTTCTAAACCCCCTCTGTCACATCCCACAAGGCCATTCAGATCCCCAGCTATGGTGAGGCAGTCACCTTCTGGCACCGATCTCATGGCCTCGTCGAGGGTCAGGTAGAACATATTCTTCCCGCCTCGGAGCAATCGAATTGTGTTGCGTATACGATCAGTACTGTCCAGTACTCCTCCTTCGTGTTCACTCCCATGATCCGATATTGATCCTTTCACAGGAAATACGCAGTCCTTGATGAATTCTGCCACCGCTAGCCACGCCATTCCGTTTGCTGTCTGCTCCATTGCTATGTAAGAGTTTGAAGCACCTTCACTCGACGGGCCTTCGCACCCTTCCATCTCGTTTCCTGAAAGCGTAGAACGTGGATATTCCTACGTCTCATATGGCCAACAATCTCACGAGACTTGATCTCACGATCGGTGAGCACCTAACGTTCAGGGTCCCTATTCTGAACCAAGATTCTGGCCGAGGATCGTTCAACCACTCGGTGTAACTTTGCATACTGACCACAGAACGGAGTGTTCTGCGCGCCACTTCCGGGTGACGTCCTAGCTTTAACACTGATCCTATTTAGACCTTGTCATGACTATTGTGACGGGTGCCCCCATCAGCCGGCCTGTCAACCTGCGCCTGGTGCTGGTATCATCCCCATTTTTGCAATTTTGCAACAAGGTGCTCGGCAGGGATCGAACTCGTGGCTCAGAGTGCGAACATGAGTCTGCGCTTTTGACTACTCGGCTATTCCTGCCGTTCTGTTTTGGTTTACGTATCTTTGTGAATGAAGATTAGTGGAACTTACCTGGGATGGAGTCCAGCTCGAAGAGGCCGTTTATGGTGTGATCTACATCATCAGATGCGTTTCCTGGCACTGATCTCAGATTTTTTGAGAGGGACGAAACATACAGCACCAATTTGCTGCTTTTTTGCGTCACACCTTTATGTGCCCAACTCCTGGCACGTCACGATAATGGGAACAAATTTGCCACGACAAAACAATAATACACAGTGCTACATATAAGCTGTCACCAAGTCGTGTTTGAGTGAACAGGGTTAGCAGAGAGTTGGTTGAGTATAAGGAAATAGGAGAAAAATATTACCCCTATTAAAAGGAGTTCCTCATAAGAGAATGGTTCTCTGCAATTCCAGCTCACACAGCTACCGGGATTATCTAGAAGACATATCCATCTTAGCAGGGCCAAACCGTACATGTCAATCCAAGACGGTTTTTTGCTGCTTCTTCTGGCATGAAAAAGCGACTGCACAGGAGCCTGCCTCAAAGAACACGTTGGTGTCACATTGCACTAATTGTGCCACTCAACTCGAGAAACCCGTAGACTAGTTCCGTGGCACCTCGTTCGTGATTGCCCGTACTGCTATGGAGACCTACTAAATCATTGATGGAACCGTACCCTCTTCCCAGTACCTTCCTACGCATATGCCCTACGATACTGGCCTGGTCGCGCCGCCTTAACCTCATTTGACTAAGAGAACGTCTTTTGAAACGAATGTTGACAACAGTCGTGAGATTGCCGACTTGTTTGACTTGCAGCTTCCCCAGTTCTGGGAGAGGAGGAATGCTGACTTGCACATTAGGTGGAGCACTGCAGTGGCTGACAGTGGCGAGTATACTGTTGCTCAAACGTTGTATGTTGAGTTAGACAATAAAAAAAGAAAAAAGTCACAACAGGGACAAGACTTTCTCACAGCCTAATACAACAGTGTGGTGGTCTGTCGTTTGCCCATTCTGTCATCTGAAACATAGCGAAGAACCACTCTAAACAAATAGCGATTCAAGCTGTTGGCATAAAGCCGATTGAATAGAATGTTGAGATACTCTCATGAAAGGTAATGCATTATATGAAACATCGAAAACCGCGGAAATATAATATTCTTATTGACCTGAATGAAATAGTCTGTATTTTCAACTGAGGTTGATCAGTTCTTATTAAGGGAAGTCTGAAGTGGAGAGCCACTGCACGCAGAAGTTCGTTACATTAACAGGTGAACAATCAAAGGCGATGTGAATTTGGATATACTGAGCTCTTTACTTTTTGTACACATGCGGATGGCTATGAGTGCAAAGAGTACTGTATACAATATCTTGGGCGTCTGGAACTAACATAAGCCTCCCATGTACAGCAGCGATCAACGAATAAGAATATTGCAATAAGGAAAGAGCGAGGAATTGTGTCCGTGCAAAGGGGCGAGGGCCAGCCAAGCGCTACGGCAGACTGCTTTGTAGACGTTTGTCCCTATAATGTAAGACAGAGTTTCAAATTAGGGAGTAGTTCCAACGGTTGATCAGAAACACCTTAACAGGTCATTATGAGAGGGAACACTTGCCTGGACACTCGGAGCCACACTTTGGAAGTGTTGTTTGAGGGTTGGCATCCAAAACGACAATGACTCAGTCGAAAACGTTTTCGAAAATCCTCGGAGCAAGTAATAATAATGATAGGAAACAATATTGGTGGAACATTTATAGAAATGGTGAATACAGTTTGGAATATTTCGTGGTACATGCCACATACCAGGACAAAACATCGAATTAGCTGTGTTACCATAGGAATCTGAAAAATCTCTTTGTTGTCAGCTAGCTCACTAAAATGATTGGTTCTGTTGATAATAATCATGAGCAACAGTCCTGATACTGCCAGTAGACTACTCACAGCACACAAGTTTTCTGATGCCACGCCAGCCACAGTCCAATTCTCCGGACCCAAAAGTGTGACCATCACCGTGGTCGCTGGAGGTCAACTTTGATATCCTCACAGCATTTGTGGTTATTCTCCCTAATCATGAAGGGAGTTATTCAGCTCCCTGGGGAAGGCTCCAACGTCCGAGTGACCATGCGCGATGAAAACTGTTCTTTAAGCTGCTCAGCTGCTCTCGTGCCTATTTTCAGAATTTTCTTTCCTCTATAGGGAAGCGTGAAGACCGAAGAAAAACCACAAAATGGTCAGTCATTAAGTTGCGGCACAAGACAGACGTCCACGCAAAATCTGCGCTATGGTATTTTTTTCTGAGTTACCTGCTCCCTGGAACAAGGACGGTTTTAATGCGTTTATTGAGTTGCAATAACATCTTTATGGGCTTAACATCATACCTCTCATAATCGAGTGAAAGCTCTTTAGACGCAAATCAAGCGCTTCAAAACAAATGCCTTGCGTTGAAGCTAAAGCGTTGCACTCATAAAAAAATATGTCAAAACCCGTCGGCTTAATACGCTTGGAGGACCCTTTTGCGATAGCAGCCTTGCGGTGGATAATTCTTTTTCGCTTGATCGCCAGTGGCCACGACGACTCATTATGTCCCTAACCAACCGCTTCTTTCGCTGTGTGAATTTCAGCCAAACGCGCCATTCTTTACATCCCTAATCAGACCACCACTAGTTTTGACACCTACGACGACTACGCCCTTTTCTCAGTGCGATTGCAGATTTGTTATATGTATTTCTGCCTTTCCACACCTGATGTTATACATGAAAGGAGCGCCTATATGTGCACAGCAGAGACTCCCCCTCTTCAGCAGACTTGCTATTGAAATCAATATAACTTTTCCAACGTGCTTTCCACACCCACTCTTCACACTGCGGATGCACTCATGGGCGAGCATTTGTACACTTACCCTTAGGCAAAGCTCAAATGACTACGCCCACCTCACAGGATTTCTGCGATATGTGGCACAACTCAAAGACACTTCCGCGATTAAGCGGTCCTCAAAATGACTCCGTGCATTTTGAACTATTATACGCGTTCACAGAGAACACACCGCTTTCGTCCCTCGAAACGGCGAGATAAAGGAGTTATAGACAAGTGAGCGTGGCAACGCGTGCGACATCATACGTTAGCTGCTAACGAGCACTTGGTCACAAGCTTCCATTCTAAAAACCCCGCGCGCATCTGTCACGCGCCGCTTCTGGCCATTGCCCATCTTTAGTTGATCCTGCGCTCTCAAGCGGTTGAGCGCAAACCTCGCTTCGTTGAACATAAATTGAAGACGACTTTGCAAGGGCGATTCTGCTTAGGAGGATGTGAACAAAAGAGCAGCAAGCCTCTTCTGAGTTTCATACTCTGCAAGCGATGGGAAGAACGTGCGTGAATTGAAGTGCAGGTAGTTCGTCTTCCATACTCGTCGCAAAAGGACGATGTGAAATGAAGAGCAGTTAGTGTGTTCTCCTGGTGATCTTCTAGATGGGGGCACTATTCAAGTGTTACTATTCCAATCTTCCGACAGACTAGCTATACTATCGAGCTTTTTAAAAAAAGGATAAAAATTTTGTATCCAGACCTTCGACCACCGAACAGGAATATCGCATCGCGTTGCGAGGAATTGCCTGGAGCTCACGCCGGTCGCGGGGCTCAACCTTTGCGCTCCAGTCGCTATTGAGGGGCGTCCTTCACTTCCGACATACTCGTCTTTGTGCCGCCCCACTGCTAAGGAAAGGTCTGTGTTTAGGGTGTTCGCGAAGTTTTTCGCTTCTTTTTCTACTGAGGAGCTACTTATGGGCCACTGGTTCATGACTGAGCACCAACTACCCGTAACACTTCATCGCTGGAATTGTCTTCGAGTCTTCATCATCTGTTCATCTTTTCAACTTGCAGTAGCCCGCCCACTGGAAAGGTGCGTCCACGCTCGAGCTTCACCTGTATAAAATGTTCTGATTCGGCGTTGCAGAACTCTGTCCGCCAGATGGAGCCGCCACTGAATATGTTATTTAGGTAATATGCACGTCAAATGAGCTTTATGGACTACTGCCGTTTGGCCCGCACTAAATTTTGGATCGAGCTCACTGATGAAAAGCCAGTGCCATGTCAAGGGTTACAAATCACCCAATGTATACAAATTTCAGCGGATTTGGCACTGCATAAATGCGCTCGTCAAGCTTTAGTGCGCCCAAACGTCATCAGCCAGTTTATGACGAATTCGGTGGAAAAAAAGTTGCTCAAAGCTGACCTCTATTGGCACCATAACGCGCTGGCTACGAATAAATTTACCAAACTCGTGGTCAGAGCCCCGTAGTTCCCATATTAGAGATGGCAGCCAAAAGAAGCTTATTCGAAGTTTTGTAAATGAGCAGTCGTTCGAAGCGAAATTCCAATTTTTAATTTTGAATGAACTTTCCCTACCGGTCCCTTTGAACATTGGAATCTTTCAGAAACAACCAGATCAAAACGTTATAGGGAAAAACGGCACAACTGAAAAGGGCTGCAAAAAATATGAGACACTGATAGGGTTCACATTACCCCACGCGGATAATATCGCCTCATAATATCGGTAAACTTGAGTTCGTTAAATCCCCATCTGGCACACTCAGAAGTGGCAACATACTTGCTCTCTCACTGCCAGGATCCGATTCCTAACAAAGACTAGCTAGCTCAGCAGTCCTTCCAAAGAACATCAACGTATCATCAACCCTAGAACACACTAAAAAATCGCACTATAGTTGCTCCGTAGTAGATTTCGCATTCACAGTTTTCATATTCCATATAGACTATAATTTCAGCTGATCGTTAATTTCAATGTACGTTCACACTTTGCTCTGATAGAGGCCACAGTTTACAACCGCCTGTGAAAGAAGCCGACATCTTTGCATTATTTCGGCTAGCTCTGGAGATCTTTTTTATTGCGAACGATCGAGAACACGCTATTAAGGAATCTTGCACAGCTGCTCAAAAATGCTCCTGTCTACTAGGTGTGCCGCGTAATTTCTAATAATCGCTCCAATGTCAGCTTCCGTAACGTGTATCATGAAAGACAGGATACAGTCACTCACCGAATAGCAGCAGCAGATTAGGAAACCTTGCTTAAGAATTGACAATTCGGCTTTGTCAAGGACACAAGAGCTGGATCGAGTTTGCTTGAGGGCAGAACGTACAATCGCGAATGTTGCTATATAAAACGCAAAGAGCAAACAGGCCCACGCGGCCCATGAAATGAGTCGACGAACCTGGTATTGCAAATGCCTTCAAAAGTGAGAAGAAATTGAAATCCAATGGAAAATCCATATCTCTTTAAAAAAGCTAAAAAAGCTGGTAATCAGAGAAATATTTGAAAAATGAGAAAAGTGTTCGGAAACGTTTTCGGTTAAGAGCCTTCGAGAGACAAGGATGGAAATGGAACTATAGAAATGGAAATAGTGGATGCTTACCGGCTTTCCCTGCAGCAATGCAAGTGCCATCGAAATTCTTGTAAAGGTGAGAAGGTAGAAGGTAACCGAGTTTTTCCAGGAAATAATCAAGTAAAGACTTTTTTTTGTGCAAAGACGGATTCTCCTCGAGCGATGAACTTGTGGGCCAATACGAAGTGTTGAAAACTGCCCTTGTTCGGGAGCCGAACGGGATGATAGTGGGGAGACAAAATAGAGGTATCGGCTCACTCCCAGACCGACTTCACTGAAAGTCCTAAGTAGCCCTTCCCTGTCTTCTTTCCAGCTGGATCAAATGCCCCGAATCAAAACTATTGGCCACACGAACATTTCATATTTGAATCTGGCAGAAGCTCAAAGGAAGACGTCAAAGCAGTTTGATGCAGCACGCGAGGGAAACCCTGAATTAGAGCCACCACTCGAACTCAACAGTCTACGGAAGTCCTGGGCCAAAAACACAAGAAAAAATAATAGCCAAAAGCAAGCAAATCAAATTGATCCGAGACATTATTAAGCTGCGTGTTTGTCACTTCATTTTAGAGATTGGCGTCGAGCATAAGGAGACATCTCAAGATGTGCAAATAGGTGGGGTGTTTGGGGTATGTCGTCGTGTCGTATAGTTTTACAACAGAGTGTATCTGATGTCAGTTATCGTTTCCGGTGCTTGCTTTTCTCCACACAAACGTAACCTCCAAGCAACGCAAAGACGACTTACCGCCAGAGCTGTGCCATGTAGAAGTAGATGAAAAACTTCTTTGCCACTGATTACCCTTGCCACAGTCGCCACGAAACCACTTTGAAAAAGGCCGGCGACTTGCAGTGGGGACGAAGAGGATAAAAGAAAACCAAAGAATGTTCTCCCTAAAAATAAGGTGGGAGCTTAGTGATGCTCTAAAAATTGAATTAGTCCACAAGTGTGCCATACAAGAGAATCTTGGTGGTCAAAATTGCTGTTGCCGTCCCATGCTGTGCATACATAGTTCTTGAGGAAGAACTATTTCTTAATGCATTGCGTTGGCCCGTAAGTTACCTTTATTTTTTCTTTATCACAAAAATTTTGTGCGGAAAGCCAAAATTTCCCACTATTTTTCACTTCTGTTTATTAATAAATTTTCTGCTCATAGCCATTTTGCTCGTTTTATATTATGCATTAATTTTTGTCAGTCTTCTTCGGCCAGTCTGGAAAGACGGGTTGAAGCAAAAAAAAAAAGATTTTTGACTACGCCTTCTACCCCGTACTTAATCGAGGCTCCTGAAATACCATAGCAGCTCAAAACTTGTTTGCTGTGTGAACAAGGATGCGATGCTTCTTAGGCTATTTGACGTGCTCTAAGCGATCAAGAGGTGAGAATTAGGTAGTATAAGCGTGCACTGGTGGGGCGTCCACTTAAAAGGCGGTTGCCTGCAGAAACCATGGGCCCAACTTTTCAACCTCTCCAATCAAGCGAATGTGATGCTCAGTGAGGAGCATTCAATGAGGCACGTAGGAACATTCTATAAACCCTACTTTTCCCATCATGGATATTCCTGAATAAGCTGCTTCAGTAGACTCACAACTGAAGTGCAGCAAGTAAGCCTCAACTAGAATTTTTAGCTTGCTTCCAGTGTTGTACACCTTCCTAGTAGACCTTGTTTCTCGACCATATATTAGGTTGTCGCATAAGTTCTTATACACGTGTTTGATCCTCTCCTATTTCGTTCGCAGTTCGCATGGATGTTGGTATTACGTCATCACGTGTGCGTGACGTGTACATTGTACACTTTCACGATTTCGGCTGGAATGCAAAGGAAGCCCATACCAAGCTGGTGGATACACGGTGAGGACGTCATCTCTTACATGACATGCAAGAATTGGTTCGCCAAATTCAAGAAAGGAGACTTTTCTCTCGAAGATGCTCCGAGGTCGGGTCGGCCGATGGAGTTGGATTTGGAAGTACTACGTTCCACCGTGGAGGAGGACCGTAGCCACCACAGAGAAAATGGCGACCATGCTTAGCTTTATTGATCATTCGACGGTTTGCCACGTGGACTAGAATTAAAGGGGAGGGGGAGCGCTACCTAAACCAAAACCAATCAAACTTACACTAAACTAGCAAACAAGAAACTCCTAAAGATAAAAATCGCGATAACATCCTGCCCGCCTAATATAAAGAACCCTAAAAAAAAAACAACAAACTATAAAGTAAAAAAAATAAAGAAAAAATCAGGAAGCCCCACCCTACCACGACGCAAAGATCGTAACAAAACACCCTTATAAGCAGGTAGCAAAGCTTGGTCGATGGGTCCCACATGAACTGTCCGCTTATGACCTCTCGAGGAGGGTGACCACCTGCACTTCTCTCCTCACTTTCCAAAAGAGGCTTTCTCAACTCGATGATCACTGGAGATGAGAAGTGGGTCCTCTACGATAACCCTGTGAGGAAGCGGCAGTGGGTCGACAAAGGAGAACAGCCAGAAGCCACCCCAAAGGCCGACCTTCACCCCAAAAAGGTTCTCCTGTCCTGTTGGTGGTCCAGAAGAGGCATGGAGTACTGGGAGCTGCTGGAGAAGGGACAGACGATTGACGCTTCCACATACGTGACCCAGCTGCGGAAATTGAAAGATCACGTCGACCGTACTCGTGGAAGGAATGCGGGAAATCTACTTCCACCATGACAACGCCCGACCTCACACTGCAAAGGCGACCCAGGCCGAGCTGGAGAAGTACGGATGGCTGATGGTCGCCCACCCTCCCTACAGCCCTGACCTCGCTCCTTCTGACTACTGGCTGTTCAGCCACCTGCAGCGCTATCTGGACGGAAAAAGTTCGAAACAAAGGATCAGGTCAGAGAGTAGCTCGAAGACTTCTTCAAGTCCCAGCCTCCGTCGTTCTGGAAGG
>MU915806.1:2564-17078 GCA_036418165.1 Cooperia oncophora
GCATTCTCATGTTGGTTTATAGAGCACCGTCATTAGACCGGAGTCAGTCCAAAACGCTATCTCTTTAAGCCAGCAAACTTTTTGAAGTGTTCCTTTGAACGAATATAAATAGTCATCTGAGATTACTCAGGTTATTCTTCCGTTATTCTGGGCAAGTATGTAGGGAGTCTTGACAATTCTATTGACTATTATCATTTCGAAAATCAGGAGATCACAGGCTCAGCGTGTCTTTCACAGCAGCCGATAGTGCAATGCGGTTCATAACCTCAAGGTTCTCATTCAGGAGCATGCCGGATAAAATAATCAAACTAGTACAAAGTCATATGAGAGCTACCAGACTTTCACCCTAAACTTATTTTTATTTTTCCATATACTTTTGGTACAAATAAACTTTTTTTCAGTAATAAAAAATGTGAGGTCACTCACACGATACTGCAAAGTAAAGTACACTAAGGTTCCCGTACCCGAGGAGTCGAATAGTGAAGGTTCTATTCCAACAAAAGCGCTAGGGTGTTCTTTTAGAATCAGAATTTGGGGTGTCCATATGCCTTTCTTATGCACTGTATGAGTAAAAGAGGTTGTCGCAAAGGCACCTGTGGCTGTGGGGCTGGCTGTGGGTGGCTAAGGGTCTTTAGTGTGGGATCAAGAAATTGCTGTTTAGCTCGGAGGATGAAAGGGTGAAAGTAGAGGTAGCTCTAAGTGGCTCTCACCAAGCATCGAATGCTGGGAACACTAAAGACCTTTGCTGCCGTCCTAGACATTTTTCCAACGACTGCATCATGAAGGCAGATGGAGGGGCAGATCAGGCTTGAATAAGATGTTCTTGCAGCTTGCTTTTCTCTATCATTTCACCCTGATTAGGCCATCAGACGCTTTCACCTTTCTGTTCAGAAGGGGAGCTATCCATCGCGTGATATTTCTCATGTGATCCGAATGCACTGAGACTGCTCATTCACTAGTCGGCAACACTCATTCATTTCGGATTGTTTTGATGTTACAATGAAGCTGTCGTCTACGTACTCACGTTATACAGCTGCTTCTAATGGCTATTCTGTACCAAACCAATCGTAGAAGGACTCACACTGGGCACGAATATGTGTCGTAACAAAACAAGCTCCAGCTATTTATACCATTCATAGCTGATAAAGTGACTGCCGCATTTCAAAGATGTTTTGTTCGCACACAGTGGACAATGACGTTGTTGGAGAGTATCCCTAATAATAACTCAAACACCAACTGGTGCAAAACAAACTTTACGACAGGCAGTGCATATTAGAGCCGTCTACGTCTCCTAAATCGCCCGCCAGACTGCGACGGTCTTACAAGGGAGGTCGTTCGGGGCGTGACCCGCTTTTTTGGAATGGTTTTTTTTTGGCATTTTGGCAGGATCCTGGCACATGAACCATCAAAGTGGGCTTCATTTTTCGGTGAGCGGCCCTGGAACAGAAAAGGAAAAAAGGATCAGACAAGAAGTCTAATGGCAAATCGATTTAATTTCGATACCTGTAGTGGCTGTAAATAGCTTGAAACTTGACCATTTGCTGAGCGGATTGCCTCTATAAAGGTACAATTGGAATCGAGGAAAGAAACAGTCGGGAGAGCGGCTCCTTGGAATGGTTCTTCAACGATCGGAGCGGTATGTTGTAGCAGCAATCGGATGGTCAAGTGGATAATGTGGAGGATTCTAAATCAGACAGTGGGGGAGGGTTGATGGTTCGACCCCCTGGAGCTGCGAGTTTTGCATTTTTCAGCTTCTGCTTTCCTTCCGTTCATAGATGTCCGTGCATGGATATAAGTCCGATAACTGCCATTTAAAGGCACATTTTAAATACCCCATGAATCGGTGTTATTCAACTATTTCAAATTTTACACACCATTTAGCAAGAGTGCAGTTGAAAGCTTATCTTTACTGGTTAGGCAATGCCCGAATCACGAATATGGAACTCATTTTCAGCCATGGTGCCATTTATCGCTAATATGGAGCCACATGTTTTCCAATGAATGCGATAGGTACACACATATAAGGGACGTGTAGCGCTATCCAGGCTCCAAATTACATTATGTTACAGGGCCAGAAAATAAGTATCAAAATCATGATCAGGGCCATCGATTACCCCTGTGGAAGAACTTTCGATCAAAAAATTTTTTCGACTTTTTGGGTGTGTGCGTTGGGTTGTGCCCAAGCGTCTTTCTATTCAATTCTTCTCTCGCCATACAGATTCTCGTTTTATTGATATACAAGCATAAAACTAACAATATCGATGAAACTCATGCAAAAAGGAAGGAAAGGTAAGTATCCATCCAGGTCGACTTTAAAAAAAAGTTGTGGAACTTGAATGAGTGCAATTTCTGTTCTCTTGGTAGGGGAGAAGGACATCTTTATTGAGCGAGCAGGCGGTAGGGAATCGGCAAAGGCCCAGGATGCTTTTCCACGAATGCCGCACCACCCACACTGATGCCAAGCATGAAGGACCTTGGGCGCACCCTTGCGACACGGCTGTCCTGCCCGGCAGCCTGCTACGTCATCGTACGTCATCATCTTTACGAACATGTGGAACTCCAGTCACTACTGCGGCCAAATGGTCTACCAACCCGGAAAATTCAAAAAAAAATTTCGGCTGGAAGTCCGTCCATAAGGGTAATCGATGGTCCTGATTACGATTTTGACACTTATTTTCGGCGTCGACGCAATTTGGCGCCAGTATAGCGCTTAACGTCTCTCATATGGGGTACATAGACGTACTTTTCGCTCCTTTTTTGGCGTTCCTGGGGCCGCTCAGCGAAAATGAACCCCACTTCTGTGGTCTATGTGCAAGCCTCTACAAAATGCGAAAAACCATTTTGAAAAAGCGGAGCACGCTCTGAACGACCTTCCTCGTTAGCGGAATAAATATTCTTCGCGACATAAAATAGCGCTGTTGTAACTTTTTAGTGCTTCTATTTCATTCGGAGAGTCATCACCAAGTCAAGCACCACGTTCAGGAAAATTGCTCCAGTTGCAGCACCCCGCCTTCTCAATACGTCCTCATAAAACGGCGTCGATAGGGTGTCCACACAGCCCTCCTAAAAGTGGGTCTCAATACGACCCTATTTCTTTCACTGGGTAACAGAGAATGAAACAACAATTCAATTCCAGAGGGACTTAGTACAGCTGCCTTTCTTCCGGCTGTCAAAAATGCAGCGCGCTATTCCACCGGTTATTACCTTAACACATTCAAAAAGAATTTACTCACTTCAGAAACAACATTTTGCAAAGGGAGAGGGGCAGTTCGTGATCTCTTCGAAAGCCTACACCCGACAGGTACTACCATAGTTTCGAATGAGGTCACACAGCTGCACATGAATATCAACGATGAAAATTTCTTGAAGCACCCGAGTTTTCAACCTTTTATAAGCCACAAAAAAATGCAGGACCCAGGACAAAAAAATCATATGTTGAGAAGAAGAGGATCTTCCTTTTCTCGTAAGCCCATTATTCAAAAAATCACGCCGTTGAAAATTTTTATATTTACGGTTAAGGAAACGGGTTTTCTCTGAACACAAGGGTATTCAACTTCCAGAGGCTAAAACCTCAGTAAGGACGCAGTCATACTTCGCAGCAGGATGAAACTTTCTGAACACGCTGAGTTTTCACACCTTGTCATAGACGACACAAAAAACTGCAGGACCCCAGGACAAAAAAATCATATGTTGAGAAGAAGAGGATCTTCCTTTTCTCGTAAGCCCATTATTCAAAAAATCACGCCGTTGAAAATTTTTATATTTACGGTTAAGAAAACGGGTTTTTTTCTCTGAACCACCGAGGTATTCAACTTCCCGAGGCTAAACGTGATTCGTAAGGTGACCGAGTTTCATTCAAGACTCGAGCAGCACAAAAGCGGACCAGGCAAAATTCAATGTGATCCTTTCGAGCAATTCAACGCGTGACATACGAACGTTCGAACACGGACACTACAGGGCATAGTAAGACCAAGTCATGCAGAGCGCGCCACCAGACGACCGCTGACGCGACACTGTTCCGAGTTCGGGCAGCGTACAGCTACTAGGCAAGCATAGGTAAGGTCATACTTTCCTACCAGCTGCTCTACCACGCACAGACTCAGCGTTCGCCATCGGCCAGGAGCGTCTACCAGCACCCGCCCAGCGACCAGCAACTCCGGGGAGAGTAGAGTATGGGGTGGGGCGATAGGAATGTTGTAGATATCTGGTAGAGTATGGGGAGATAGCAGGGTAGCAGGCTGCTGGTGGCGAGTATGGGGCGTTGCGATAGGAAGGTATTACCACCTGGTCTGCCATCCCATACTCTCCACTTCCGGCTGGTCGAAGGTGGACGCTAATAGTCACTGGCAGACACTGGATTCATACCTACGCTTTTCTAGTAGCTGACGCTGCCGGACGTTCGAAACGCTAATGGTCGCTGGTGGACGCTGGCACAAAGTACGAAGGCAGCTTATAACAGGACCGAGGTGGAAATGAAGACCGGTACTAGGAAGAAGAGACCCCTTCATAGTCAATACAAAAGTCACAATCATGAAAGTTCACAAATTGCCTCGAGGATTTTTTCGACACGAGGGGACCATGCTACCCGTGGCATGTTGCCTGCCACTCTCTGAAAGGACATATCTTTTTGTTCACAGGCGAGAATACAACGTTTTGAATCAAAGCGTGAAACTGCTTGAGGACTACGAAGTCAGCTCTTTTTGATTTCGTTGAACTCACAGTACAGTTTCGAACTCGTTTGAAAGGTATAAACTACAACAAGGGTCTTTACAGATTGAGCCTTCCATACAACAACTTTGCTAGCTCCACTTTCAACTTTTTTCTGTCTCGAAAACCCCCTTACCTCATAGGCTTTGTTGATCTACCGACTCCTCACAACCACAGAGAGCCCTCTTTGAGGATTCCTCACGGATGCTTGGACCTGGTCACCCTAGTCAACGTCATTCACGCGTACTTTCACCTTGGCAACGCTGAAAAAGATTCTTTGGTAATCAACTATTTAACTACGGTTCTAAGGCGGCGCTGATCCCAGACGTAGGGAAAACTTACCTTTTTCGCGAATTATGTAGCTCCTGGGCAGTACCCGCAACTTATTCGCGCGTTGTTTCCCAGGTAGCCTTTTCATTTGTTTTTTCCCCTTTTCAGTAACAACTGAATACAAAGAATAATTGGAACAATAGATAAAAACATTAACACATTCGAAGAGATGGCATTCCCAGAAAAAAACCGCAATAAACTTCTTGGGCGAAATCGGTTGATTGTAGAGGTGCAACGCCGCCTTTTTGCTTCAATTCTTGTACGTTTTTTCCCCCTTGTTTTATTGCAAACTATGCAACAATAATATGCAAATAATAGACGAGAATATCACCAATAACAAATTTATCGTGCATTTCCTGGAAGAAAGATATTTTGATGAGTAGAGTTGGTATAATAAAATACGCCCTCCAACCATCAGCTTTAACGACATCAAGTCATTTTTGTTTCCCAATAAGTACGAAAGGGGAGAAAATTTGGATAGGACATTGAGCACAAACTTACGAAATGCTCCTAAGTATTATTTTTGTATTAATTTGTTGTATTATTTGGCAGTAGTTATCTTGTACACTGAATTTTTTCAGTGAGTAAACTCTCTGTCCGATTCCAATTAACCCCAAAAAGCAAAAACCCACTTCGCCCACCGAAAAATCGCATGAGAACTTGTCTAAATGGAGAAGAGTAAGAAAAGCAGAAAAAAAAACCGACACAGGGAGATTTTGTCGAAATCGACTTTGGAAGATTCTGGCGTTTGTTGGCCCCACCGCGAACGGGTGGTAGCTCAAAAATGGGAGTTTTGACGAACGGCGCGTCGCTGCGAACTGTGTTAAACGAAATCCGATTTTTCTTATCTCTTGTGTGTTATGCCGGTCCGCATCATCTGACCTGTCATCTTTCAAGAACGTTACCTAACCTATAAACATTAAAAAACCACAGTATTCAGTCTTTCTATTACCCGCTGATAATTCGTAGGATAATATTTGAAACGTCAATGTAATAACATTCAGCTAATCCTTGTTATATAATAATCATAATAATTAGCTTTAAATGCTATGCAGTAATGAACTGGCAGAGTTCTCAGGTATGCTGGTTTTTTTTTGTTGCGTCACAGTTTCCTCCTCTGCTCGTAATGGCTGTTTGAACGTGGTTTGGCACAAAAAATAACTTGCGAATGCGTGCTGATGTGCGCGGAATGATTAAGACGTTACTTTTAGTTCGAACTTTATCCTTGCTACAAGAATCTTTTTACTGAGGCCACGCGATAGCCGAGTGGTTTATAGCGTAGACTCATGTTCTCACTCTGAGGCATGAGTTTGATCCCTACCGAGGCACCCAGCATTCTTTGCAAATATAGCAAAAAAATGTGCCGATTACCCACGTCAGAATGCAGTTACGCTTACGTCTGACGACGCCTGCCTGATGAGCGGGTAGGCAGGAAAGATCTTCAGCAGCAGTGCAGCGCGTGGCAGGATGTGGCTCATTGGAGAATGGGACTGTTTCCTAGCGGCTGAACATAAAGAAGACCAAGTTCCCGAGCTCCGAAGAGTGTAACGAACCCATCGTAGACTGCCATGGACTGCCATGCTCAGATGATCTCATCTACCATTCAACATGACATCTCCATCTATCGATAACTTGTGTAATTGCCCTTAATTTCCACATTCGCTGTTTACAAAAGACCACACGTGGCGGCAAAAGACGTTCTTGTGTAAGTCTTTTTGTTCCTGTTCTTTGAGGATTCCTAAGGCTTTTCAAAACATTGTTCGCAAGGTTCAAGTGGAGATTGCACCAAGAACCCGCAAGAATTTGACTGAAGAGTGGTAATGAGACCTATCATACTGACTGTTGGACAACCTATATTGGAGGGAATGAAAAGTCGTTAGCAACGCGCACCACGGAATCACTGGAAAAGGAGTGGTTAGTGTAAGGCAACCGACAGAGACCCAGCAAAGAATTTGAACTGAAGAGTACGGTGAAACCCAACGTTTGCCACTATTTAGGCTTGTCAAAGAAAAGTCTTAAAGCATTCGCGCTCTTCTGGTTTGAAGGAGTGCAGATAGCGACTAAGCCGGCACAAAATCACTTATCAAATGCGATGAGAAAGAGGCATGTGGTAGATCAGTCATGACGCTGCTTGCTACTACATATGCTCCATGACTGGTATGAGTTAACATCGATTGACAAATGTACAGACGTCACGAGTCCCAACGCCTTTTTCTTCACCTCCACCGTGGCTGCTCTGTCAGTGGGATCGGGAAGTAGTCCCCGAGGATGGGTCGAACATCCTTCGAAACAATACCCTTGTGGATTTAATCAGCTTTAACTCCACACGAGGTTGAACAGGGGAAGATTCAGGTAACGAGTAGTAAGAAAACGCAACTGCGAGGAGATGGCATTGACATGCCGCCTTACATTTCACAAAAGCCCCACGTCTGAAAAAGTTATTGACCCTACAAAAAGCACTGCAGTTTCCACCCTGTCAACAGGTTTGCTCTAGCGCTATTTTGCGCTCGGATGCAACGCTGGGCTTGTCCTCCTTCTTCGAGTGACTTATGAGCAGAACAGAGTCGAGATTTCAGCTTGTCATGGTAATGTAGGCAAACCGTGGTGAATTTATATAATATTTGCAAGTAATTGTTTTTTGTGTTATTTAGGTGTTTGGATCATTATTATGTAGTTTATTCATCTTCAATTTATATTTTCACCTACGAACCTATTAAAAGTAAGATGGTCGGCTATGCCTTGCAGAAGCGCTCAGGAGCCGTGATTCGCCGTGATTCGTCATGTATTGCCTCTATTTGATGGTTTTGAGGGTTCTCAGGATTTATTCATTTATTTATCGTGCACGCACAAGTGTGCTACAATTAAGATTTCTTCAACGGAAAAGCCTCTTCGGCTAGCAGCGGGTGGTGTCAGGAGCCTCCTTCGGCAGGTGAGGAGGTAGATCGCTATGTATCTAATCGTTCTCATTAGAGTTAGAATCTGAAAGAGAGAGGATGGGTCGTACAGGGACCCTTTTTCTGAACGGGGGAGGGGTCGACACCACCATTCCAGGGGGAGGGGTCGACACCGCTATTCCGCACATCGCGATGTTGTACCTTGGCTCCAAAGAAGACGATGTCGTCAAAACGTGAGCCATTGCCAAACTCGTGTAGAGTTAAAATTGAATAAACCTTCTGCTACGATGCAGGAGTCCATCAAGAATCGTACGTGGCATAATCGACTGTGATATGATGTCAGCACCATGACAGGCGAGGTTGAGATCCCGTAGACGGGCAAGAGAATCGTGAATTGCCGCTTCATCGCTCGACGTTCCCTCAATTACCACCCACTTGCGACGTCCACTGGCTCTTTCTTCCCACATACCCAGATTTCTGCCACAGAAGCTCTTGAGGCATTCTGTACTTTTGCATGAAATCCCAAAAATAAACAATTACAATGACTGCTTATCCACAACAAATATCCTGCCATTTGTACAGCACTGCGAATTATTGACGTGATCGGTGGGACGTGCACTACCCGGTAGCGGCTACCGTAATAGGATGGCACAGTAAGTCCCTTTAGCGACTAACTGACCACTAGCGACTAACTAACCACTAAATGGCAAGTGGTTGCTCGCTAGGAGGTGCCAAGTGAGCAAGCCTTTCCTATTCGGATTTTTTGGTGGTCTCTTCTGTCTGTCTTTAATTCGCTCCAGACAGATCTGGTTAACTGAATTACCCCGACTATGAGGAGGCGAACTGAGGGAGACTATCTTCGTGAAGCGATTTATCTCTGATGAGTCAGTTTCGCTCAGCGGATGAGCATCACTGAAGTTAGCTATTTATGACTGTCTATGTGGGAGACGCGATTCTCACTTCCACAAACCACAGGTGATACAGTCCGTTGGAGGTATATATAGCGATGCGTTTTACATGCTCAGGATGAGAGGCCTCCTGAAGTTTCCCACTACCTGCAGGTGCGAATTAGAATCAGGAGTTCCAAGCTTGGTCAGCGGCTAAAAATCATTGACGCCGCCGGCAGCTGCAGTTTGGCCTGAATTGCAAGTATTTGCTGGGCCGAGCACACTGATTTGGCCTCGTGGGACGTCAAACGAACACTAGAACGACTGGTCACACTTGGTCATAAAAGCTCTGGATTAATGGTGAAGTTCAGCTGTTCAAGATTGAGCGAGCAAACAGAACGTTGCAGGCGCGCTGGAGACATTGGTGGGTCGCCCGAGCACCTTGATGACTAGCAGGAACACAGGAGATATAAGGGATGAGAAACTCCTATAGACTGAGACCGGTTCGAAGCTGGCGGTAGCCCAGCTCCTGAAGTGTGGTGAAAGCAACCTCTCTCGATCACTTTCTGCACCACTTCGGCTCATACCAGTGCCTGAATGAAACATCTCCCCAGTATCCCATTGGTGAGTGCTGAGGCAGAAAGAGAGCAATATGGGGAAGTCACTACGAATCATGGTATAACTTCTACAAGGGGCGGGGCGGCAAAAGAAGTCACTTCGACCGAGACACATATCAACAAAGTTTTCGCTGCCCAGACAGGGAAGTAGATATGATGCTACCAGGGCGGAAAGATACCCAAGATGTTCCTCTACAGCAGGAGCTGGCTCTCGCCCATCACCTTCATGTACACCAAAATATGAAGTCATCTCCAGTCGCAGCCTGACTGGAGAAGACCTTTGGAATTCATGTCACCTCCAAACAGCTGCGAAACTTCTAGTATGGAGTCACCCATGGATAGCTACCTGGAGACCAGTACTCTCGATCTGGAGGACCTCCAACATCGAGCAGCTCTGACAACGTCGCTCACGGTCTAGGACATCATCTTTACCTCAGTCGCCAAGGCGCCAGTTGATGGTGGGGATCGGACGCACCTGGAATAGAAAGAGCAATGACTTTTCTTCGTGACGCCCGGACTTGAAGGTGAGCGGCTAAGCGGTTCCAATTGAGCAACTCGGTGAGATATCGCCTGCTTCAACAAGTCGTCGACCTCGTATCTCTTGGAAACTTGTACTGCTACAGCATTGGGTTGAACTCTCGCCTACTTGGAATGGAAGGGGGCTGAGTACCTAAAGAAGATGGAATATCCAAGTAGGTCACCTGACCTGAATCCCCTCAATTACCCGGTTCGGCGAGCTCAATAGGGTGGTCTACGGTGGCGGAGAAATCGACTATCTCGCTGATCTCAGGCACCACATCGCGGTCGCGTGCCAGAATCTCTCGATGGCGCTCGTCCAGAAGGCTGTGGCGGAGTGTCATGATAGTATTTGATATGCTCTTTAATATGGTGTAAAAATGTCCGATCAGAATTTGATAAAGTGTAACTTATAGCGCCTCGAAAGTCAATGAAGGAAAGTGACTTTTTTTTGGCCCCCCCTGTACATGTATCTGCACTGCATACGTTGAAAGTCCAGTTTATTTCTAAATGCGGGGCAGTATCTTCATTTATCAGGGCTACAGGTTCGAAAGTATTTGCGTTAAAGAACATCTTCAGCCGCCCGAACGTTTGGCGTGTCGGCTCATCAAGAGGGCGCAATTCGGTCCGAATGAGGACAATCAAGGAGTCCTCACGCAAAACCACGACTGCGGCAGTAGAAATAAAGGTCTTTATCTAGTGCCATAGCATAGGGTTGCGGGAAAGGTGAGCAATCCTTGTGGTACAATGGAATGGTTCTGCATAAGCTTATGTGAGCGCGTCCCTTTGGACCCCAACCCGTATTACGGCAACTTGCCTTGAGCGAACATGAAAGTTTAGCGCTCGAGCCATTTTTCCTAGATTTCCGATTTTCTCAAAGCTCTCTTAGTTCGCAGATGCAAATCAACCACAAAATCTGAACCCCTCGACAAGATGCCTGAGGTTGGTACGTTTTCATTGCAGAAAATCGCTCTTATTACTAGGATGGTGCGAAAGAAATGCAGGTTGTCCTGCTTGAAATCTCAATCATTCTTAATAATTGATAATCTTGATAATTAATACAACTCAGCTCTAACAAAGAAACTGAATCAAAATGATAGCCATGGAAATCAAAGCGTATTTGCCAAGCGAAGGCGAGCTCCTTTATGCCAATATCATAAAAAATCTGGAGTTACGGAAGCGGTGAACTCATCGGAGGTAGTTTCTATGTCATCTTCGCTTATAAAGTGTTTCTCGCGCGAGAAGTTGTCAAGATGTTTGAAAAAATGAAGGTCAGGTAGGCGAAAAGGTCTGGAAGAACATGGTTTATGACTTAGAGTTTCGCAGTTGAATTCTGCAGCTTCTGCCATGTAATCAGAGACGTGAGGTCTAGCATTGTCATAAAATTGGATTGGTTGCCCTTTTTATCAGTGCAGGGCATATACTTCGCAGTTTCTGTTGCATTTCGTCATGCTCACAGTAATTTTCCGCTGTGGTCCTAGAGGTATAGTGGGTCATACCGTAGACCATCAAACCGTCTTTTTTGGTGAACTTTCGGCTTCGGGTATGTCGTACAGTTTCTTTTTGGTGCAACCACGGAGGCAGATCGTTTCCTGTCATCGTAAAGCATCCATTTGATATCGCGAGTCACAATTCGTTCAACAAACGAATCGTTGGCATTGCCCAGATGATGGGCCGACGATATCCCAAAATTTTTCTGCCTTCCGGTCGGCCAATTGAGTAGCGGGAACCCTTTTTGTGCCAGAACCTACTCGAGAAAGGCAGAGAAATAGGCTCTGCCAAACGAATTCACGAAAAATTTCATAGAAAAAGTCTTGGGTCACTAAGAGAACAACTGTCGAAGACTAAATTGATACAAGAAGCCTGGCAACGCGCCTGCATATTCTTCTCAGGCACAACCTAATATTTTCGACACACGGCGTTGAGAGTCGGCTTTCGTATAGACCTGTTGCTTTTCTCGTTGTCGGAAAACGAGTGTGTTATGCATGAGATGTGCTGTCTAATATCCCTAAGCCTAGCTCCATAGACGTACCTCCTGGTAGCCCATTGTTTTTGTGGGACCAGAAATCGCAAAACTGAACATCACTCATCCTTTCAGCGAAAACAACATGGACACTCATCCTAGTTGACAATCATCCCCTCCCTTTTCATACCCTGAAGATATCGTCAGCTCAATCTTTCAATGTATTTGGAATAGTGATTACCTCTTGTCACTATCAGTCACGTACATAGCTCAATTTGCTCACTTATATACTATTCATGAAATGAGATCGTAAAGCTATAAAGTCTGTTCTCTGAGCAAGGGATACGTCAACAGCTGCTGCTCACTATGAATAATAAATCAAATGACTGCTACAGATATTATAGATGAAGACTGAAAACCAGGTTGAGTGGGTGGGTGGTCGATCCAGGCCCCACTCTGCAAGTTCCTGAAGGAAAATATGGTGTAGCTAGAAAACTGATGTGGACATCCTCTACATGTGGTCTCTTGGAGGCAGGCTCCGTGATCTTCCAGTCGTATAATAGTCTCTCCCCCTTATGTAGGGTGACGTGATTCGCCATCTTTTCTATCATTTTAGGGCTCCTGTGACTCAACAGTGAGGGCACGGGCGCTGTGATCTTGATTCCTCCAGAAACGGCACCCATCAGCTATGGCGCAACCCAGGGGTGGACAGCGTTACGTTAAAGGCACATGGCACGATAAATTGGTACTCGGTCAATCGTCAAAACCTGGCAAAAAAGCCTTCGTTCTTAGATGGCACAAAAAGCAATTTTGACGAGTTTTCGCCGCGATGGTAGGCATCTTTGGCCATACACGCTAGGTAGGTACGGCCGCACGATGTACTCATATATCCATGCAGCACCGCCGCCGCTTTATTCCAATCCCTTCGCTTCATATTTTACTTTGGAAATGAAGCAATACGAGTGTCAGGAACGGTCGTCCATTTGTGGGCGGGCAGGCGTGGTGGACGTTCGGGTGGGTACGTTTGTAGCTGATTAGGGCTTTATGGGGCATCTTTACTCGGAAAGGGCGCTACGTTGCGGCGTCCTGCTCAGGTACGCAGAATTCAGTTCCTGCACGCCGCATTAACGTACATCACTCAGACCGAAGCCGGCACCATATGGCGTACAGCGTGGATAAGACAAATGAAACAAAATAGACAAAAAATGCCATCCGCAGAGAGTTCTACAACATTAACATGGAGTTAACAACATAAAAGTGTGGAACGGTCGCAACAGGAAGTGCTCTTTACACCAACCGATCGCCGTTGACCTCATCCGAAAAAACATCTTTTTTGCCATGTGAGTTGGTCCCATAAAGAATAAGGAGTGAAGCGAGTCCGTAATGCAGATCCTCCTCAATCTGTTCTTGAAGCTTACCGTTTTCAGATCTGGGCAGGTGGCAGTCTGTCCAGCATCCTGGCCATACGAGAAAAATAGGAGTTAAAGATAAGTGAATGGAATCTCTTTCGAACTTTCCATGTAGCTCAAGCCAAAGCTTCCTATTCTCTCGCTACAGGGTCTAAAAACCCAGTATTTGCTAGGTTTTAGCCTCGTTTCACTCTGAGGATGAGAACCCAAAGTGTGAGTTTCATTGTTTAGCCTCCTGTATTTGAGGCTCAATAGTCCTAACCATTTTAGGCGCTCCTCATACTTTGGCACGCTATTCGGTTTTGTTTTCGGGAAAACTCTAAGGTACGCAGGTCTTGTGAAGGTCTGCTGTACCTTGTCCACCTTGGCTATATCTCTCTTGAGGAAGGGATTCCAAATTTGAGAACAGTAGTTTACGGTGATAAGACGTATGTACTAAACAGTCGCACCAGCGTTTTGGGTTCTTCAAGTTGAATGTTTCGAAAGATTAGGAAAAGCAGAGAGAATCCTTTTTTAACCACCTGCTCAATCTGAGGAAAATTTCAAGCATATCTATAACAAAACTCCAAGATCTCTGATTACTGCAGCCTTTCTGAAAAGCCCCATTGATTCCATACCTCGGCGAAACGTTATCCCCTAGGTGCAAACTTGTTTAAGTTGGTCGCAAGCCCCAAGAGGCAGCCCACTCCGACATTTTCGCTAGGGATAGCCTAAATGCTGCTTGAACTTCACTCTTGTTGGTAGTATCGTATGCGGCATATATTTTTAATGTCATCAGCATCAGCACACATCTGAACCTTCACCTCGTGGGAAGTAGTAATGTAAGCAGGGAGGGCCAATGCATATACTAAAAAAGCAACGGGGATAAAACGCTTCCCTGTGGGACACACCACTTTGACAGTAGTGTCTGTCAGAGAAGCTGTGACGAACCCTGACGGTCATGTAACCGTTCATTCAGAAAAGATCTCAGCCAATCCAGAAGCTGCCCAGAAATCCCCAGATGCTGCAATTTGGCTAGCAATCTACGGTGGCAGATCCCGTCAAATGCATTTGACAGGTTAACGAAGAATATGTCCACGGATTTTCCATTGTATAGGATTGCCAGTCAAAAAAGCTATCTAATAATGGTTTCCATGGGAGCCCCACTTAAGTAAACATGGTGTACTTTTGGAATCATGTTGAACTTCTCAT
>MU915809.1:15319-26641 GCA_036418165.1 Cooperia oncophora
AAAATTGTACAATTTTTCGGACAGTTGTTGCTAAGGAGGTTGAAGGGAAGTAAATTGATTGTTTAAGAACCTGTCGATGAATCCGGCGATCTGGATGAATCCGGCGAACTCGATGAATCCGGCGATCTCGATGAATCCGGCGATCTCGATGAATCCGGCGATCTCGATGAATCCGGCGGTGCGATTTCCTTTACAGTGACTGCCTCAGTCAATGTGTGAATAACTGTGGTAAGTGGCTCATCTTCTGCTGTAGCAGATTTCGTGGTAGTGATTGCGTTCGTTGAAGTTACCCACTTATGGTATTTTGCATTCAGTAAGGCCATGAGTTGACTGTTGCAAGAGAAATCATTATTGAAATCATTCTGTTTGCGAAAGAAACGCTGAAAGCAGCGATATTAGGACTACTAGTTCGTTTGCCATTGCCATTCGATAACGAAAGAAAGAAAAAAGGTTGTTAACATTTGTAATGTAGAAGTGAAACGAAGCACAAATTCGAATAAAGCGCATATATGGTCGCGATCCATGCAAACGAGAGGGTGTATGAAGGGCGTGAGCTGGATCGCAGCCAGAACAACGCCTCCCGCCAGCTGCTTCCGACCCAGGATGGCATCATTGGTCGGAAAGGTTGTTTTAACTGCGCTCCATTCCACACCCCATCGCACATCCTATCGATTGCAGGGATCTTGGCTGACCTCACATGATATCAGCGTCAAGTCACGAACGTTGTACTTCTCTCTAATCATTGCACTCGAAGGCAGCGCTCTGCCGATTCCTCTCCTCCGAACGCACCCTCATTTTCAAACAGGTGTATAGATTGAGCCGTCCAAGATTGTTATAATTTTTGCACCCTCATTTGTTTTCCCACCCTCGTGGCCCGTCCTGTCTCGCCAAGCGCGATAGCCTTTTTTCTGAGGTAAGGACACCGAATAACTTTTCATCACTGTGCTCAGAGGCTACCTAAAAGAGAGAAAGGAAGGAGGTAGGGAGAAGCGGCATGTTTTTTTCTTTTCATTTCACAGCTGTTTCTACGGCCTTCCACACAATACTTCATGCAACAGGCTCAAATAATAAGTCAATTTCCGACAAAATTCAAGCTTACAGAAAAAAAACGTCAAGATCTCCAATGATCAGAGGGAATTGCAAGCGTACCTTTCCCATCTCGATACATTCATGGTATTCGCCTACACATGGACATTCGAAGATGTTGTTTTTATGACGTTCGCACTCTTTCTGGAAGCACTTTGTATTTGTATGGTTGCAAACAATGTCGACAGATAATCAGGATTCTTGTAAACGATAGAGCGTCTAAAAGGGGGGGCGCGGCGGGAAATGAAGCGCTGCCCTAGAGCAGTCTTTCCGTCAACTTCCATCCTAAGCTGCAACGACAGCGGCGAAAAGCGACTTTGGACTGTCGCCCAACACTCAACTCTTTTAACGCGCCGCCTTTTGTCTTAAGGTTTGATGACTGAAATGGAGAGCAAGCGTGGATCCAGCTGGCAAATCGGTTTCTGATTTGGCGCACTCAATTGTGCCTGATATCGGTGTGTGCCCTTCTATTTTTTCGTTTTCTTCATGTACCAGGTTTAAACTCTCATGAATAAAGATCCTCTCTGCTAGACCGCGCTGCCCCAATGTTTAAGTTTATTGTGCTTAAACTTATCCTCTAGTGGTCGCCCCCGACTACTTATTTACTGGGGGGGTGTTGTAGTGGGGTGTGGGTAGGTAGGTGATGGCGTTCGAAGCTGTTGCCTGCCCGTCGGCTCTGTGGTGTATGCAGTCTGCGCTGCTAGTGCTCTTTGCAGATGTACTCTCTACTGAGTCTCTGCTCTCCCTCTCTATCGACAAATGCTGTAACTCAAACAGACCGTATTTTACACTCTCCTACCCACGTTCCTTCTGTCTAGCCTTAAGCTCCCTATTAAATTCATTCGCCGTCCATATTACTCGCTCAAATTTAGTATTCAAGCCTTGTCTTTCAAACTGTTTTCGCCAAAAGGCCCTCTCCCCACTTTGGCACCTATCAGGCAGAAAACATCAGCGCTGTCTTGCCTTTTTACCCGGCGACCTCTACTCGCTTCCTCTTCTTCCTAGACTCATCTCCCAACTTCTATCTCTTATCACTTATCCACTTTAACCTCTCCGCTCTCAATTCGCGGAGTGGAGTGCTCTGAACACAGAAATGTTTCTTGGAAGCCACACTATTTCAGACTTTACGCCGTAATATTTCACAATTTCAATTAACTGCCCGGTTGTGTTCCTTGATTTTCTCACACCCTGAAATACTGCTTACCAGAGCGCTTCTAAGAGCTAATCCTTGTTGAACTTTTGGTTTGCACAGCCCGTCTCGAGAGCTTCTTCCTTCAAACCGCATACAAGCTACGGTATTTGGGCCCTAAAAGGAGTTTATATATATTCGAGTTGTGCCAAAAGAAAAACATGAATTTGTGAAGGGTGTTGCAACAGCTGGTTCTGTTTTTTGGAATGCTTTAGTGGAATACTATGGGACGTTTTGTCAAACAGGATCTCAATATCATCTATAAGGTTGTTAATTGCTAGGTGCCCTCGTATACCGTGCAGAAGCTGTGGCAAGGGGCACGATTCTACGGAACGCACTGAAGGTGCAAGATCCAGAGACCAGGCTTTTCCATGAGCGTGGTGAATTTGAGCCGTTTGTTACGAGGAATATCTAGCAGGATGGAGTATCCGCGTCATGCCCAGTCATTGGCGATCTTACGCAGCATAAGCTGGGACGTAACGACACGTTCTCTGTTGACAATGCTTTGCCCCTCCCCCTCAGGTGCAGGAAAGTTGGATAAGAGAGCTAGTGTACAGGGCGAATGAGTCCAGTAGGAAAGGAAACCGGGACCCTAACAATGACTAGTTCATGCTATGCGGATTTTGTGGAGACAAGTGCGGGCGAATTACAGCCTTATTCGCTGCGGGTAATGGGGGACTCCACGAGGTTTGGGCTGCGCTTGGCGCAGCGCCAATCCCGTTTCCCACCAGTTATTGAGGCGAACACGCGGCAAGACTGTATCATGTAGTTCGTATCAATCGTTTTCCACCAATTGTTGTTGCTTAACCGCTTGAACAGTTGTGGAGAACGAGGTGGCGGCCACTAGGCCCAGCCTCGCAGACACGCCTTATCATGCGCAACGAACAAGGCTGTATTTGAACCCAACCGTCATCCGACATCGCCTTACGCTCTAGCGCTTTTCTAACATTCTCCGACTGAGGTGATAGTTCTCTATTGGGTCAGTTAACACCGACAGATCCTACTCTACACTGGTTCTCTTGCAGAGGTCTATAGTAACTTCGACAGTGAGGAGTCTCAGAGCTCAGAAGCCAGTTCTGGCAGTACCTTGATAGTCCTTAATTCTTACGAGAGTCAGTCTTCTCAAGAGTACCTAGTCGATCCCCGCTTGTTTCCCTTCTCGGCCCTCCTCGGCTGAGCTAGAAATGATCTGATGGTGTCATCTAAAGTAGGGGAGAACATCTCTCTGGAGTTGGAAGAAATTGGACTGCGGTGCGTGTACGGTGAGCATCTCCAAGACACGTATTACCCACCTCAAACTTCATTTTCGCGCGCGGAAGCAGTCATTTAGAGATTGCTTGCGCTACAGCCACATATAATATAATATAATATAATGTAATTCCGCTCTAATGCTAGAAAATCTTCATGGCTCTCAGGTCTTCCTTGTGGGTATTCTGGAAACATGGGGCGTGGACGTTGCTTCGTGCTAACAATAAGACATCAGCCACCTCTATGGACTTCTCGGCGATCTATCCACGTGCAGCTCACCATCTCGAACCAGTTTTCTGGTGGGAGTCGTTTACTCCTCGCATACTGGCCATACACAACTCGGAAGGGTCTTTCTGTGCCATTTCAGTGATTGTGGATCTTTATATGAACCTGCTGTCCTTTTTTAACATTGTTTGTTTTGGACTAATGCTGCTTCTTCAGCCAGCCACCACGCTTGCGCTTATGCTACTAGAATTCCCTTTTCTGAAAAGCACGGTTTTCGCACGTAGTAAGGAAATTGTTGGGCTTCCCCGGAAGAACAGATGGTAGTGTTTAATATTGTCGCCATCAGTCGGGGAAAGAGAGCTTTGTCAAAGATGGAGTGGCACAAGTCCAGCTCTGCCCTTCCCGCTCGTAGTGATGTCGGCGGTGGCGATGTTTGAGAAAGGGAAGAAACGGTGGAAGAATTCCATCGCTGGTGACCGCTCCAGACCACCACTACGCGGCGGATATACTTCTTGACACAGCGTCTATCATATTGTTTTAGCCATGTATGGCCGATGTTCGGATGTATGGTCGGGTATCCATCCTCGCAGGAAGAAATGGTGAGAGCACCATGAACAGGCTGATAATTGAGATAAACAACACTATCACTGCTTTTCACATGCTAAAGTCACTTTATGGCAACGAACAATATCTTTTGGTTAGTTATTGTAGTACTAGTCCGCTCTCTACACTTATGGTCACTGAGAGGCACTTCAGACGAGGAGCATTGGGATTTCCTCAGTTTTTTAGCTCGCCAACGAGCAATGCGGTGGTTCAGGTGCTATCACCAACCTTCCGCTCAACGTTGGCTGTGTTCCAAGAGTTTCGATTTGCCCATATTCCATTGAAGTTCCAGGTCACAGAGGTCCTTGCTCCTTCCCCTCAGCACTCTCACTCCTATTCCAGTTCATTTTACGAAACCACTCATTTTTGAAAGGTATTTCATTGACATTTCCATTTCATTCTCATGGAGAGCTTGCAAAGGTTCAGCCGGTATGCTCGCATTAGTGTGCTCAGCGGTAAGAATTGTTGGAATCCGAAATCAGTGTATATGAAATCTTTTCAGGTTAGGCCCTAACCTGCTGAGACTCCTCCGCTTGCAATGCGGACCCCTTAATCACATTCTATTAGGGTGTCCACAAAGTTCGTTGGCCATTTGTAAACAGCGTCGCGTTACGCAACGCGTTGTGATTTTGCATAAAGATTTCGCACTGAAAGTACTCGCGATGGGCTATATCTGACTACTAGCCTTCATTTCCTTTCCTGCTCTTCCCACAATAAAGCAGTGAAGATGAGTGATAGTCACCACCACCGCCGATGTTTGCTGGACTACTACAACCTGGGCATCTCCAGACGTCAGGCCACGACCAGGATGCGTCAGCAGTTTGGTAATAACACCCCTTCTAAGAACTGGATGTCAAAATGGTGGACTCGCCTCACCAATGAAAACTATGGCATCGAAGATATGCCGAGGTTTCTGGTTCTCTCGCCACGGCGTCGTCCACTACAGCATCCTACCCAACAATGCCACAGTGACGGCAGAGACCCTCTCTAAAGAATTGCAGGAGGTCAAGGTGAAAGCTGCCGCCTTTCCCAGAAACTTGCAAATCCGTGGTTGCTCTGAGACAACGCGCGCCCCACAAAGCGAGAGTTACTCAGGCCGTCCTGGACAGGCTGGGCATCAAGACGATCACGCATCCACCGTATAGCCCGGACATTAGTCCATGCGATTACCACATCTTCCGGTCCATGCAAAATTTCTTGGACGGAAAACAGGTGCTTGAAAGAACGAGCGCGACCTCGAGGACGTGATCGAGGACTGGGCCGAGTCGCGGCCGGCCAGCTTTTGGGAGGATGGAGTTGCCTCTCTACCCGATCGTTGGCGAAAGGTAGTGGGTATGCATGGAGATTATATCATGGACCGGTAAGTTCAACTTGGTGAGATATCTTTACCCGCTCTGAAAAAACGAATGGGCCAACGAACTGTTGTGACAACGCCTAATCTAGAATAGCCAACAGCAACAGCAGTTTCCACATAACCAAGAGGTTGCGGCGGATTCACTACTAAACCTACTGCTCTGACTCCTTTTTATATCGTGGACAACGGAATCGCTATCGTGGATCAGTATGTTGTTCCTTTTGGATGGTAATATGTTAGCCATTATGGTGTGGTTGTGGCTGACATGGTAAGTATGCTGTAGGCGTTATGTGCCACAGGAGGGGCGTCACGCCTGCTTAATAAAACAGTAGCGTCATTGCGTCACGTCTTCACTTGACGCGAACCAAGCTTGTCAGTACACGCCATGTTGTTTCTTTAGCAGGGTGCAGACCAAGCAGATGTGAAGCACCTCAATCCCTCGGGCTTGATCGGCCTGCACAAACGAGGTGGGGGGGGGGAACGTGTTAAAAAATCCATCTTGCGGTGAAGGCGTTTGCGCGAGCAACGTAATATATGCTGCATTCACGATAGAATTGAACTGTCATGCAGGGATGTAATAACACAGGGTTAACTAGTTCACGAGACGAAGGACTAACGCCTTGTTTGTGTGCTCGCTGGAGATCTCCTTGCGTCCGAAAGTACTCGTCCTGGGTCCTGGTGCCTTACTTAGTAGCGGCTGGGGGATCTCCTTGCGTCGAAAGTACTCGTCCGGGTCCTGATGCCTTACTTAGTAGCGGCACAATGTCGCCTCTCGTCTTCAAAGATGCAAGAGATTGGACTGGTTTCACAAACATTTATTAATTCGTAAATTATGCGCGAGTGTTTGTGAATAAGTACGATTAGGTTTTTTACACTTGTTTATCGGGGGATTGAAAAAATTTCGCATAATCGTTGTTTTGATATACGCCTTTTGGTTTCTTACCTGTGCCCATCTTGCTTCACCTACTTCAAAGATGGGTTTTATGCTTCTTCTGTTACCGCGCGCCGAAAGGTTTTCCCTTGAGCTCAGCCTTCGCTAATTCTTTCGGTTTTTTTGCAGATCTATTGCTTTTTCTTACAATATGTCCTTGAACGCCTTTCTCTGGAGACTTCGGAGTGTCTTGTGGTTGTTTTCGATGTCATCTCAGACGGCTTTCTGGTCCTCGAGGCCTTCTGTGAACCTTCTGAACTACTTCCCTGTTTAGCCATCGTTTCTCTGGCATAAATGCGAGCATGGTATTCATAGCGTTCTCGGTGAGCCTTCCGTAGCATATTAATGAAGATCAAGTTGGAAGGAAACACCAAACATCACAACGCTTATGACAAGAAGTGCAAAGATGCTTTGCTCCTGAAATGAGCTTTTTTAATTAAGTTCGAGTTCATGTTGGGCTACGTATTCGCTGAGACTCCAATATATCACTTGCTATTCAGGAACCGCAGCAGAGGGATCCCCAGAACCTTCGCGATCTGGGCAACATCAATGAGAAGCTGCATACTCAGTTCTGTGCATAGTGGTCCTTGCTGTATGCGTATGTGGAGAAAGGCCCGCAGCTGCAGTACATGTTCTTTTTTTCAGGTCAAAGTGGCACGGAAAATAGTATTTCCTATAACCACAAGGCGTAATCATGATCCGACGCCTGCTTTTCTGCTCCTCGCCTTCTGTTCTGGATCTCTAGTGCTGAGGCGTATCCCGCTGCAGGACCTGGCGAAGGTTCTGCAGCGGTATACGCCTCAGCACTAGAGACCCAGAAAAGAATATTGACGAAGGTTCTGCACATTGGGGAAAGCGTTCACGTGCACTATTTGAGGGCAGAGTGACAGCGCGCTAACAGCTGCTGGCACGTTCTACATTAGACCAGTCGGATCGCCCGGCTGTCGCCGGGCGCTCCTCCTTCTGTGACATGGCCCGGCGAAGCCGGGCCATGCGGATTTGCCGCGTGCTAAGTTAATCGTTGACCAACCACACTGTTCAAAGGAATCTTCTGCATCAGCCAAGAACTGAAAAGCAGCGCTTGTTCCGTCAAGGCGCAGAAGCAGCAGCGCCCCCCCCCGCATCACAGAAGGAGGAAAGCCGGCCTTAGCCAGCGATCCGACTGGTACGTTCATAACCTACACGGAAATAGTGCAGCCTGTTTGGACAGCCACTGAAGCAGCCTATAATTTATGCAATCTGTCTTCTAGAACGTCTTGCTCTTCAGAATGCACACGCTATAAGCAGTGGGAACCTTTAAATGGCCCTCACTGAAGTTGCTGATGGAAGATAATTGTGGTAAGAGTGATAAAGTCAGTTGCTGCTGTTCATAACATCTCTGTAAACAAACCACATGCATGGAATAGAGCTGGCTTAGCGGTCGTACACGATGTCGTTACTAATAAGCAGTGAGGAATGAGTTCTGTTGGAATCACTGAGATCGTTATACTTGAGTCATATCGATCGCATTGTTGTTGTGAGCGGTGAAGCGGATTTTCCCATGCTACCTTGTCAATTTTAGCTCCTATCACTTCCGTACCGCCAATAACACTCCCGTCCCGTATCACTATCATATCACCCTGTATCGCCTCTCGGATCAGAGGTCCCACTGTTGCTGTAACCTGCGTTACGAATCTGATGACCTCCCCTTCCGAGGCCGCTTACCGTATCTTATCAACTGTTATCACTTTCTGTCGCCCGCCATAATGTTCCCGTCCCACCAGCTACTATCCACTCAGCGATACTGAGTTCCCACTGTTGCTGTAACCTGCGTTACGAATTTGATGACCCTCCTCTTCCGAGGCCCCTTATCGGATCTTATCAACTGTTATCAGCTTCTGCCAGCCCCACCCTACGGCATATCAGTACTTGAAATCATGGTCCCGCCGTTGCTGCAACTTGCCACGAATTCGGTTACCCTCCCCTTTTAAGGCCCCTTATCGAATCTTATCAAGTGTTATCACCTCCTGTCACCCACAAAAGTGTTCCCGTCCTGCCATGTATATCACTTCTTGAAATCACGGTCCTGCATGCTGCTGCAAATTACGCTACGATTTCGGTCAGCGCCTCCTTCTAACCCTTATCAAATCTTATCAAGTGTCATCACCTCCTGTCCCACCAAAAGTGTTCCCGTCCTGCCATGTATATCACTCCTTGAAATCACGGTCCCACACCTGCTGCAACTTGCGCTACGAATTCAGTCACCCTCCCCTTCTAAGGCCCCTTATCGAATCTTATCAAGTGTTATCACCTCCTGTCACCCCAAAAGTGTTCCCGTCCTGCCATGTATATCACTTCTTGAAATCACGGTCCTGCAGCTGCTGCAAATTGCGCTACGATTTCGGTCACCCTCCCCTTCTAAGGCCCCTTATCGAATCTTATCAAGTGTCATCACCTCCTGTCACCCATCAAAAGTGTTCCCGTCCTGCCATGTATATCACTCCTTGAAATCACGGTCCCACACCTGCTGCAACTTGCGCTACGAATTCAGTCACCCTCCCCTTCTACGGCCCCTTATCGTATCTTATCAAGTGTTATCACCTCCTGACACCCACCAAAAGTGTTCCCGTCTGCTGTATATACTTCTGGAGACTGTCATCCCTCTTTTTCTTCTGGGACGCTCGCTATAATTTGTGACACACACACACACACGCAAACACACACAGACACAACAGACGCACTAGCGATTATATGATAGTAGATGGAAAGGGCCATCCAGAGCTAGCTGTACGGTTTGTTTTCAAAGTAGTCATTACAACATACCGTATTTGCTGCATGGTGGGGCGATCGTTTGCTCTCTCGCTGCATCGAATTCGAATGCACGTGCTGTGGACGGCTTCTAGAAGAAATAAAACACTGAGAGCTCCAGACATCCTACGAGGTCTCTTTTCAAGGTTATGAGCACATACCACTGCATTCTATTTCTGTTGGCGCTGTTTGTGCCGGAGTTGTCGTGCTTTCGGTTTCTGTGGGAACGAAAACCGGTGCTGGAGAGGTTGGTGGGGACATGCTGCTTGTCAAAAGAGTTGTCGTTACTGTCGACGACGTTTTAGTCGTCGTTGCTGCTGTGGTAGTGATTTTTCTCAATTTTGTTGTTTCTGAGGTAGTTGCTATTGATGATTGAACTGTTGCGGGTGCTTTTGAAGATATTATTGTGGTGGGAAGGTCTTCCCATTCCCTCTCTTTCTGTGCCAGCTTTACGACTATTTCACTGCTGCACGAAACATTGGCGAAACGTTGGCCTATGTACTCCTGGAAATGGTAGTATTTGGATGAAAACTTTCTCGACACGGAAGGTAACAGAGGTAACCGTTACGAGTGCGATTCAGAGTTTTCGTTGATGGCTATGCACAGTAAGAGAAAGGATGAAAACACTAACTTCCTGTGGCTGCTGCTCCTTTTCCCGAGTACGTAGAACATCGGGAACATTATTTTGTATTCTTTTTACTTTCTACTGATTTCGAAGCAGTTGTCTCGTTCTTTAACGGGTGAGTTGGTCTCATGCGCACAGACGGGAAGCGGGCCATGGGAACAAACCAGCTTCGTACCCCTTATGGTTAGAGAGTGGTGAGCAGAGGCTAGAAGCAAGTAGGTGACGGATGTTGTATAGATAAGGGTGGAAAGCAGAGGTAGTGGGAGATATTTTCCTCTCGAGGAAAGGTATATCATACGGGCTCACGTAGTGCTTAAAATTCTGTGTCGCGCCATCAAAAATCTAGCAGCGAATCTCTAAACTAGCTCACTAGGCACTCTGCTGGGTTGCCACATTCAATCAGTTGGCTCTTGGTGCGAATAACGCGCACGTGACGCCACTTCAAATTCCACCTCGTCACAACTGCTGAGCCACCCCCGCCCGCTCGCTAGTCACCCCTACTGTAAAGAGCTGAGATGGAGGTGACAGGTAAGCATCGCAAGCATAGGTCCTTATCGCGTGGGAGGAGGGAGAGACGAACAAGATAGTCTTGATCTGCCATGCTCATCAATATCCAAGATCCATGTCTCGCAGAGAAAGGAGGGTGATTCATGAAACTCCTAGCCGCGGAATCAACTTGACCTTGGCAATAAATTAGAACTAAAGCGACCTCAATCAAAATTTAACACCATCGACACTTGGAAGAACGGTAGAGAATAGTGAAGCCTGTGAGTATCGACCTGTTCTGAGGGAATATTCGTCATTAAGTAAAATTCTCAGAATTGATGCTAACGTACTATAGCAGAGATAAAACATTCATAGTTAATGCTTTCACATCCACATTCGAACCAGTTTTGGTCTCTACTGTAGCAGTGTTTCTGAAAAATGAGGCATATTCTTTATGAATCTTATAATATTGCTGTCCTACATTTAGTCTGGTGGTCGCTCAGATCTGAGAGTCGTGCTGGATGCAACAGAAATGACTACTGTATTAGGAGAGCTAAGAAATATTCGCTCCACCTTTCATTGGCGAGCAACTTCAAGAAAACATGCAGTTCTAGCTGATCAAGTGCGAGAAGGAAAGGTTTCGCTTCCTGGGTGCGGGGGGGGGGGAGGGGGTGGGACGTGGGAACGGCGTGGCATCCATCCTCTCGCTTTTCATGTCTATGCGATCGAATAGAAAATCAAAACGAAAATCCTCGGCGCAACCGAAGATAAACCCTGCTGCTTGGGTT
>MU915810.1:2021-16590 GCA_036418165.1 Cooperia oncophora
TTGATCACCAAAGCAGTTCCAAGCAGACGTTAGTCTCATTATGCTGATGATATTATGGGATTTCCATGCGAATTTCAATGTAAAAACAAACGCCGAGATCCGCTATTCACCTTCCGTTGAACGCTTGGAATCATCTGTTGAAGGGAGAGTCTTACTAAGGGCCGTTCAATAGCTGCTTTTGCTTTTCTTGGTCATTTGACACATGCAAACTCACTAATCTTATTCGCTGTGGATGCTGGACGTGTCGAAAAGGGCTGGGTTTGGCACGGTGCCAACCTGTTTTCCACCAATGATTGCCTTCTGCTCGCTTCCACAGTTAGTGGGGAACGGGATGGAGCCGCACCGAAGCCAGCCCCTTGATGCACTACAGCAAGAAGATCAGGGTCTGTTCGGGCCTTGAGCCTCCACTGCAGGGAGAGCCGACAAGTACCCTTCTTTAAGTGACTCGCACAAGAAGGAACAGCTCAACAGCTGTGAACAGCTCATCGCAGAACAGCTGACAGTTCGAAGGCGGTAATTTCCGCAAGCACTTTGTTCCCCTGAATCGGTAGCAAGGTGATACACTATTAGCGCGCAAAAAGTGGGTTAACTGGTATTGCTAGCCTTTGATCACTATTTTCCTGAATAGAATGTATCACAGCGCTATTTCAGTATGTTAGCACCGTGCTCTGATCGCATCGGCTCTAATTTGAGGCAATCATTCGGTCAACAGAGATCACTTCCGCAATCAGTACTACTTAACTAGATTTTTGATGCATGCAGCAAGGATGACGTGGTGTACTCCTCTTTTGTGCTGCCCGATGGTCAAGCTCTCATTTCCCTCTCATCACCGCATTAATTATCTTATAAAAATGTCCGCAGGCAGAGGTGGTTTGTTAGCAAGTGAAGCCGTTCACAAGCAGGTCTCGGATCGGCTCCCGTTCGGGCCAACCGATCCATTCATGATTTGAATTTTAGCAACTGCTGTCTGACTCGTGAGAATCATACCATTCTGGCTGCCTGAAGGAAGTAATACTTTGTTATGAAAAATAGAACATTACTAATAAAATCCGTCACGTCACCCATAAAAGGATTACAAGGTACCAGCCTTCTCCTCCAGCTCCTTTTCTGAGTTCATTGCCAGAAGTTGCAGCATTTTATCTTTGACATCATGGCCCATCTAGTAGAAAGCGCAAAGCTACCACTATTGGTTAACTCCATTTCGGAGTGTGCTAAGCACTCTACATTTTTCTCGTGGTTACATTTTTAAAGAAAGTTTTCGCGATCAAGTGGTCCGCGAAATGCCTTTGTGCATTTGAAGCTGTTGTCCGCATTCGCAGAGAATATACCACTTTCTTCACTTAAAACGGCGAGATAAAGAAGCTAGAGACGCGTGATTATTGCAACCATTGCAACCACGATTACTTTCACTCTGCAAGACAACGGCTTACAAGCGGAATTGCGTGTGTACATAGCGTTGCCTGGAGCGTCGTAGGGTGATTTCCTGTGCTCTTGCCGGGAATGGTTGCACGTCTAATCATGCTGATTGAGCTCACCGACGACCGGCGAAACGAAACTGGTCCAAAGCGCCGGTCCCACTGCTAAAGGGGTCTCTGTTCAGAGTGTTCCCAAGGCTTTTTTTTTCGCTTCTTTCTCTACTGGGGAGTTACTTGTGGGCTACTGATTCACGATTAAGCACCTACTACTCGTAACACTTGATACTCTTCGATATGGCCATGAATTGCTCGCGCCAGCCTATGTCCAGGTCAGCACTTTGACGACCATTTTTGATACCAGTTCACCGACCTCAGTGGATGGAAGTCTTGCCCACACGGAGCGAGAACCGGCCATGGGCTGCGCGTGACGCAGCTCACCAACCAGACAGCTATATACTCTCCTCATCATTACGGACTGTCGGGGCGGGTCAGTGCGGCTGCGTTTTCCGCGGTGCCAAAGTCTTTCTGCACCAGTTGTTGAAGCGAGCAAATGACATGACAGCATTATATCCTTCGTATTACTCGTTTTCTACCACTTTTTGTCGCATACGCGTTTCAACGAAAAGGCTGAGAACGGCTTCAAACAGTGTGCGCACTCCTACTGGCTGATACGCCCCGACAGTCCGTAATGATGAGGAGAGTACCATGTCGCAGATAAATCCGATGCTCCAATCGATAGGGCTATAGTTCTGAGTATTTTCCGTATTGAATTTACCAGTGACAAAGGGATTTAAATCATTTCAACAGGCATTCTCTGAGGGTTGAAATAAAAAAACTTTATTTAGTTATAATCAATGCTTTTCTAGTCATCCTCGATGAGAGAGGACAGAATGACTGATGCGATAATGTTGACAAAATGATCACCGATTAAAAAGATCCAAAAAAATGAAAAGAAAATTGAGAAAAATGAAAAGATAACGGAGGAAATGAAAAGAAAATTGTGGAAACAATTAGGGGTTACTTCTTGCTTCCCAACTCAGAAAAAGATCGTCGTGGAAGCGTTTTTTTGTAGACGATGAAGAGCTGAAGATGGCAACTAGTGCACATTTCGGGAACAACGAGAAAAATATTTTATAGAGGATTTTGAAAAGTTATTTTCCCAAGAAAAGAAATGTATAAGGTTATGGGGATCAGATTTAAAAATAAATTTGATTCAGAATTCTCGCCTTTTCCTTCATACCTATATCGAGAATACATTGGAGAATACATACAACAACCCTTGTAAAAATAACGAAATTACGGCGCACGTCGCCGCACGCGTCTTCGTGTGTTTACCTTAATCTTTAATTACGACTGTCTTGCTCGGGGGTTGGCTAGACAATGATGATTCGTCTGCGATACCGAGCGAAACGGATCATCTGTGTTGTGGAGTGTATTCCTTTCCCATGTTTGTTTTTCTTTGCTTCTAATTGACCTCTCCTAAGGGCCTACTCAACTTGCACGTAGAAACGTAGCAGGCATTAGTACAATGGGCCTTTTATGAAGGAGTGTAGTGGTAGAAATCGTTGCTCTAATCATTTTTATTTTAACTTTATACAAATATTTATTTTTAATGAAGGCCTTTTTCCTTCGATATCCCGTTTGCGTGCAGAACAGGCTACGTCAGTCACTCGTGGTTACCGCGGAAAAAGCATCTGACGTCCATGCAAATGGAATTCTTATGTATCAACAAATTAGCGTCTGACCATTCAACGACGTCTAGCATCATATTTAGCCGAGAAAAAATGTTTGGCTCGTCGAAAGCAGTGCTCATAGTCAAATTAGGTTGTTTTAGACAGTAGTTATAGACGAATTTCATTCGAAAATCACTAGTAATCAACTCAATGACAGCATCAGTGTCGTCACTTCCTTCATTCAAGTTCACCATTGTCTTCAGGCAAAACGACTGCTTTGATAGTTGATCTTAAATCTCTTTCCCCCTCGCTTCAGCTCGTCTGTGAATTTTTGGAAAAAAAAACCTCGAAAGAGTGTAGGTCGTGTGAGGGGGGTCATGCAGAGGGTGGAACTACGAGGGCAAGTTTCAATTTGTTCCTGAGAACTCTCCAACGCTATTGAGTGCCCTGTTCCCGATTCTATTACATGCCCGACTCAGTTATTACAGCCACGAAATCTCAGCAAAAACCCCGCTGAAATTTTCAGTGAAGGGGTTATTTACCTCTCTCGTGACGTTCGTCTTGGCCCCGTACGACAATTGGAGCCAGCAGTTTTTTCGTCGAAGCGGATTTTCCTACGGGGGTTATTTGGCATCCTGATTACGAATATAGCCTTCACTTCGACGTCTTGCTGGGATTGCGCCGGTGTCACCTTCAGGCTTTATCGCTCTCTATTGAAGCTGGGGTAACGTATCGAAAGGGCGTGGGTTAGAAAGCAATGCTTTCGACGGTAGATGAAAATTGGTACATCATCACATTAGGTGAAACCTCTGCTAAATACGACCTCCCTCCCTAAAAAAAAGAGAATTTCGGTATGATCCGCCCCCTCCCAGATTACCTGGCGCATTAGCACCGAGCGCTTCTTTGAGTGTAGAATTTTCTGAGAGTAGAGGGGAAGCTCAAAAAGTTGTGGAAAAAATCATCCCATTGACAAGGTTTTTGTAAGAGAGCGCGGTAGCCAGGAACGTTGCATCACTATTCCAGGGACCGCATAGCACCAGAAACTATTAGGTTGTTCGAAAAGTCCTGCGACACTTTGATTGAATTGTTCTAGAAAAAGACCAAAAATCATTTTGGATGTTTTTATCCCTGATTAGTGGAGACTGTCCTCTGGGGTTTCTGCACATGGGTATATCATGACTTTGAGGAAGTTTTCAAAGCTTAAAAGTCCCCCAGAGATCGAGGTACTTTTCGACCTGTCCCATATTATGAGTTCCTGTAGGGCCACTTCGCCGTAGTCAAGGAAGCTGACACCTACGTTGTCTTGAGGAAGGATATCGCTTGCCATGGCAGAGGGTAGCTTTTGCATCAGCGCTTCTAGGCTGGACTTATTTAACTCGTAGTTAGGCAATGTATAGGTCGCCCATCAGCACAGAATGACGGCCCTTTACTCAAGCTTCTTGAGGCGCAGCCGAACGTAACCACCGGTAAGTTGGCACCTCTCTAGGCTCCATCCTGACTGACAACTGCCATGCTTCTCCGCAATCTCGGTTATCGGAAAAATTTTTTGTGAAGGATGCCTCATGAGTTGGACCCGTCTGACAAGTCATACCGAATGACCGTGACTGAGTTTTCTTTTCCTTGTACACAGCGAAAGAACTTTTGTGAGATCTTGTGGTTGGTAGCGAGTGGTGGAGTCCTTGCGTACATCATGCACATGTCCCTCGCAGGATCTCTCAAACAGAAAAGTAGATTGCTTAGCCAAAAGAAGATGTGCATGGGATAAAGATTTCAGTGTGTTATTGGTGGGACTTCAAGCGGTATCACTGGATACCAGCACCGTTGTAAGGACCACAGTCCACCTTAATCGACTTCAAAATATGGATGACGTCACGCTTGAATTCATTCAGAAATACTCAATTTTTCTCTACTACTCGGTAATGCGAGGACCGCTGTGGGGATCAGGCTACGCCAAAAGATCATGCATTTCGATCAGAGAATGCGACCGTACTGAATACTGATGATCTGAAGAGGCTATATGGTCTCAATGCTGTTACTTACTTACGACTTAAACGCCTCTTACCGGTATACGTGCGAGCACCAGCATAAAACCACTCGTTTCCGTCTTTGGCGATCCTACAGGGGGAGGGCAAAAAAAGTCACTTTCCTTCATTGACTTTCGAGGCGCTATAAGTTACACTTTATAAATTCTGATCGGACATTTCTACCACCATATTAAAGAGCATATTAAATACTATTATGACACTCCGCCACAGCCTTCTGGAGGAGCGCCATCGAGAGATTCTGGCACGCGACCGCGATGTGGTCCCTGAGATCAGCGAGATAGTCGATTTCTCCGCCACCGTAGACCACCCTATTGAACTCCGCCCGAACCGGGTAATTGAGGGGATTCAGACAGGTGACCTACTTGGATATTCCATCTTCTTTAGGTACTCACCCTATCATGTACCACCTCACCGCGGTGATAGGGTGTACACCACTAATGGTGGCCAACGGTACAAACGGCTACGCAGTACGCACAGTAATGTGTGTATGGGCGGCTTTCTTGTATCCCTAGCAAGGAACAAGGGAGTAACCTAAGCCACTTCTTCTGCTCAAACAGCTTCAATAGCGCCCCAGTCCTGCGTACATCGGATATGCTCCTACGACGTCAGGAGTTGCCTCTACCGATGAGGGGCCATCTAATCTCGTCAGGGAATCAGGACGTCATCAGATTAATCGGAAACCCGGAAACTCCCCCACCCAACGACACAAGGACTGCCTCTTCGTCTGCTCGTATAATTGTCGGACTATTGCATCGGATGCTGATCTCCGAACACTTCTGCTGAGGAGTCGTCAGATCAAGTACGATGTTATCGCTATACAAGAAACGAAGGGCAGAACGGAAACCATTAGGAAAACCGATCACAACGAGCTGCTTATTGTTGGAGCCAAGGTGGATGGCAAGAGTTGGATTTCTCGTAAAAGCAGGCAGACTCTCACAAAATCATCCGCCACTGACGAAGAACGCGAAGAATTTCACAAGGTTCTGGAAGACACGATCAGAATGAGAGAACTTACTACAAGTATGTGGTTGGTGACTTCAATGCCCTTATAGGCACGAACCACAACGGCGATTGGCGACTCGGGCCCCATGGAACGAACAGTCGAAACGAAACGAGAAAGGCTGCTTGACTTGCTGTCTGCATGTCGCCTTTATCACGGAAACTCTATGTTCGAGAAGCCGACTGGACGGCGATGGACCTGGGAAAGTCCAAATGGAGAAACGCGCAAGGAAATCGATCACATCCTAACCAATCGACGCTGGAGCCTATTCGACGTATCAGTGCTGCCGTCATTCGATACTGGCTCAGACCACCGTTTGATACGTGCCAAAGTATGTCTCAAGAAGAAATTATTCAAGCGCGACAGGCATAGGCCCTTACCTTCGAGGAATCCCTCCTACAACAGGAGCAATTGGAGTTGATTGAGGCTCATAGCTTCATTTGCTGGAGGACCCATCAGAAGATTACAAACATCTGGTAGGTCTGTCCAAGTGCGCGGAGCTTTCACGACTCGCGCGATCAGATTCCAGCCCAAGGCTCAATGATGTCGCAACCACTTTGTTGGAAAAAAGGAGGGCAATGAAAATGGACCCTAATGCCACGCACTTGGAAAAAGTCACCATCAACAAGGCATGCCGGTTTGCCGTCAGAGAATCACTCCGAGCTTACAGAAGAACTAGACTGCTGAAGGCGGCAGAAACAAGATCGAGCATCAAACGCTGCAAACGAGATCTGAACGATCAAAGAAATGTCATTTCAGCTCTTATGGACAAGGATGGAAGAATACAAACATCTAGGAGATCTATCGAGGAAATCGTTAGTGATTTCTATACGAATCTCTTCCGCTCTTCCACAAACGTCCCTAGATGCTCTGTACCGCCTGAGCGCGGTTTCGAGTCCGCGTTCTTCTCCCTTGCTCTTCCAATGGTGATCGGGTAGGAATCGATTCAGGAAGGGAACAGCCAATGATGGAAACGCCGCATGTGAGAACAACTGATTGCGACCCGACAGTTGCGGTGACATTAACTGTACATAATCGGAGAGGGACCCATCGTGCAGCAAGTCCTCCCCTACACCGTTTAAGTAGACTGGGAACCCATTCCAGCTTTCGTTTTGCCTGTCTGTCATCGCACTTTGTCATCATTCAACAGGACCGTGGCAGGTTTGCTTCCGTTACGTACTACAGAGGATCGCCTAGGCGGGACATGCTGCCTAGGTCGGAGCGAAGTCCACCTCTTATATTGTATGTACTGATTAAAGGCAGTTGGCACGATAAATCCCTATGACGAGTACGCCTGGCAAGACGGAATTCCGCGCCTTTGTGCAGGCGCTGCGTAACGCCTTTTCCAAGAAGGGTGCCCTTACAAGGACCTTTCAAGCTGCAACATACCGCGACCCAAAGCTTACCGCGCTCCAACCGGCCACACAATGGGAGCGCCCTCACACTGGTGCTTGTATTGCTTCATTTGAGATAGTAACATATAAAGCGAAGGGAATGACATCAAGCGGCAACGGTGCTGCATGGATTTATGAGTACATACGTGCGCCGTATCTACCGCAGTCGCAAGTATGCCTACGGCGACACTTCGCTCCGAAATTGCTTTAGCATGAGAACGAAGGATCTTCTTCACAGGTTTTTAACCGTTTCACTTCGCTTTTTCGTCATTTTCCCCACTATATAGCACCTTGCTAGCATTTTTGACAGACTACCAAATTGTCGTGCCATATGCCTTCAAACCTTCAAAGACAAACTTGGAGCTGCTACTGCGCAAACATACTTGCCACGCAAAACTGTTACTATTACAAACCTAGAAAAGTATTATGAGGCGAGAATGCCAAGCAAATCGAAGGTTAGCGCCCCTCATAGTCTGTACACGTTTATGGTTACCTATGCGTCGGAGAGAAGTTAGGGCAAAATTGCCGAGCTGTACAGGGCTTTTTCAGGGTAAGTTCTTTTGGTTGTACATATGAACACGATTTCGCACATTTCGTGATAAGGGGGTGGATTTGTCTAGAAGCAGAGCCTAGGAGGCGGAAGTTTTTAGCCCGCATTTGCACGAAATGTCATCTTTGGTATGGCTCAGAGCAGTTTTAGCAATACGATTTGCGTTTTTTTTCTTCGCAATCATAACAAAGTAGCTTTACTGCGAACGGAGTCGAATGTGGTGTTCTGACGCACCGTACTAGACGTGTCCAGGGCTTTGCCAATCACCTTGTAATGATATGTAATTGATAAGGTCTTAATCATATCCGAATGAATGTCGTGCAGCTGAATATTGGATGTCATTTGAGCTTAATATTCCTACACAACAACAAGGACAGATGGTTCAGAATTATGTGGCTTACTTAACTCTGCAGAAAATAAATCCGTTTGGATTTGTAATAGCATGAAGTTGCGGGGCTGTGTAGACACTTCGATCTGCTGATTTTCAAGTTAGTTGGCTCACTTTTCTAGCTATCTAGTTTTAATCTTTTGGTGTACTAGTAAGTCTGAAGGCAATCATAGTGCAGGAAGCTCATAGTGTCGTTTTCGCTGCAGGGGGGGGGGGGGGGGGGATGAATGCCAGGCGGATGGCACGGTGCCAGCTAATCCTTACCAATTGCTAAATCGTTTAAACGGTAACAATTGGCGGAAAAGGGGTTGGCGCGGCGCCAAAACTAGTGTCCCTGACACGCCCTAAATTTAGCAGCTGATAAGACTTCACAGGCAAGTAGCGCGATAATCGGACAAGGACGTACGCGCGGTGAGTACGCCTGGGATGACAGCATATCGTGTCCCTTAGCAGGCACTACGTGGCGCTTTATCCAACCAAGGGCGCAGTTATAATCCTAACCAAGGTGCAACATGCCGACCTGGACGCCCACCGCAACCGCCCGCCCACTAACCAGCGCGCAGTGAAATTGACGCTGGTGCTCCTATCGCTTCATTTATAGAGTTGAGTTGATATAAAGCACTGCTGCGCGGATCTATGAATACATACGCGCAGCCGCATCTATCAACGCTGTTGCTGGCACGACGCCAACGGGAAACCCGCCCAAAAATTGCTCGTCCAATGCAGATCAAAGACTTTTTTGCAGGTTTTTGACCGTTTAACTCCGCCTCTTCGTTATTTTCTCCACTGTATAGCACCCCTACTATTTTCAAGCAGGTACCAAATTATCGTGTCCTCATGCCTTGAACCTTTACTTACTAAGATAACCGCGAGCTATGACTAGGAGCAGCTATGTACTCACCTATATGTCGGCAGTCAAGGATGGTCTTTGCTTATTGGAAATCGTTGCAATCTCTTCGGTCTTGCAGAAGCTAATCTCCTCCTCTGAAAGAAACGGATTCTGACACCAGTTTCCACAGACAGAAATGTATTGACGCCCACATGGAATCAAGCTGCTCAGGAATAACATAAAAAAGCTTAACGAGCAGAAGCAGCGAGAGATAAGCGGAGAATAAAAATTCCTAGAAATGGTCTAAGCCATAGCAAGCTATATAAGTGAGCACGAAAACATTGTGACATCGTTTTTTCTAGCTCTCGTCCTCAAACGGTCTGCATAACACCTGGAACAAGTCATTCTACTCCAGTAGTCCGATTCAGTATGGCGTATGAGCTTGTTTCTTCAACTCATCGTGTCGTGTCTGCCGCCTTTTGCCTTATTATATCGCCTCATGATTGCTTATGGCAGCCTGTCTTAGCTCTATTGTTTGGGCCAACTTTGATTTCATTTCTTCTATTCACTCTCATAATCCATCTTCATAATAAACACGCCACGCCAATACTCTATTCTATTCCCTAGTACATGTGATACGTATTGATCCGTACGTCCTCTTGAGCGATCAAAGAACCCACTCGGGTTCGTGCTCTTCTCCAATCTGACTCCGTCATTCATTTATTCCGGAGATTATAATCACATTTGGGATTGTGATCGATTGCTTAAGTTGAAAGCGCAGATTACTCAATCCCATATTTCAATGTTCACTTATTCTCTCCCTATCGGCGCATCCATCGCTGAGTCGAATCGGACCTCTGCTCTTGTTGAGAGCATTATAGTTTTTGTCCCGGCTCCTCTTGAAATATATTAGGCATAAAACCATTCCCGACAACCGACTAGCAAGATCCAATGCTAGCCTCTTCTCCTGCAAGGGGTTTCCATAGATTGCGAAGGATTCCACACAGCTGAAGGTCTTCTGAAGAGAGTGGAAATAGTAGACAATCCCTACAAATGGGCAGCTTTGTCTCAACCACTCTGTAGCAGGGTACAGCATCGTTGTGCGAAACCCATAGGGGGTCGTACTTGGCCGCTGGGGAGGGGGGTCGTAATCTCAAGGGTCACTCAGAGCCGAGCAATGCTTCGACATTTCAGTTGATAGTGGAGCTACGGAAGTCAAGATGTTTAAAAAAAGTGAAGTTTATTATGAGTGCATTCTTTACTAGCAAAAACCTTTAAATGCTGACTTTAACATGCCTCTTTTCATGGGAAATCCCCAAGAGGTGGGTTCGTTACTTGGCCGCGGGGGACGTGGGGAGTATCGCAAAAGTAGGCTCGCTAGGCATCAAACAGTACAAAGGTGTCATTGCTAAGGGTAATGGAACGGACGGAAAGCTTCAGAAGACCCGGATGTAAATAGGAATACAAAATAATAAAAGATTTATTAGCAATATAGCAAGAATAAATAAATAAATAAATAAGTGTCAGTTTATAGCATGAACTCGTAAGTACGTAGATGACTAAATAATACGTCTCAAACAGATTCGTGCGTGTTGTCCTTTACAAACCCTAAACAAACATCTGCTTGCATGGATAAAAGCACCTGAAATTAGAATTTACACCTTTCCACCACCTCTGCGTAGTAGAAGCGTAATGCACGGCGCACGGACCAAACCGATTAGTGATAGCCGAGCTCCTCTTCCACTCATTTGAAGGGAAATATGTATTTTGGAGGCACACTGAAAGGTGTATCCTCACAATGGCACATAAGGAGTCAATTTTTCGGGTGGTCCAGGGGGTAGCGCAAGGGTAACCCATCTAAAATATCTCCTGAACTAGTGGGTCTTCAGAAAACTGTAAAGCTTATTGGAAAGAGAAAAGATGGAGGGGTTTCAGGACGACTTTAATCCTGATGAAATTGCGTTTGAACGAAGCAATCCTCGCGTGAAGCATGGAAACCAGCTCGCGATTTACCCCTAGCCTATCCAAAACCCATCCGGAATATTTCACCAACGGGGGATTGTTCAGTTTGCAACTAGGTAGAATACACAACAGTAGAAACTTTGCCGTTGCATGCTGCTCACCATTCCTCAAAAGCTCCGCACCTAAAAAAGATATAACCCCGAACAGACCCCAGGACGTTGGCAAGTCCAACAACCGCGCTCCAATGACGTTTTTCCAAAGAAAGCGGTCGCAGCCTTGCGCCCTGCAGCCTGATCGATAATAGCCAAGTATGGAACATTTTGACTCGGCTGCGTTATCCTTTTTCATTTAGCTCTGCATTTTTTGTATTTTCCATGTTTCGCTTTGTTGTGTCGTGCATGTTTTCATTATTTCTCACCATTCATTGAATGCACATCTGGGCCCTGACACGCTCACCTTGGGGCTATTTTTTCACCAATTCAGCCTATCAATGATCACCATTAGCCGCTATTTCAATTGTGTTTCTTTTGCACAATTATTTAACTATGCATGTCATACATAGTTATCGAACGAGGAGTTTTATTTTGAATCCTAAGACAAAATTGTAGGTAATGCGAGGCTGTTGTTCAGCCTCATATTGCATGAGGCTGAAACAGCCTTTTATTTCCTGTATTTTAGAGCAGAGTGCGCCTTTCGAGAATCCAGATTCCATTTCAGGAAGTCATTTGTGGTGAACATGCATCTGGTTGTCAGTTAGAGCAGGAGGGGGGGGGGGTCGTATCTGGACCCTCTTCGAGGGGGGGGGTCGTACCCACACCGCCATTTGACACATCCCCATGCTGTACCCTGCTCTGTAGCGCTCCACAGCGGTAGTTAACTGTTGTTACTGTGGAACAAGTACCCAGGTTATCCTCCTCCAGAAGATTTTGGCTCCGTAGTCGATCATTCCCCTCTCAGGGCTCGAAAGTTCATGGAGTGCTCATTCCCCAATGCCTGAAAAAGGAATCCCCGCAGTCCATTCATTGAACACCACTTTTGAATGGATTCATATACACTAGCTGGAACCTGTGCTCATCCGGAAACCTGAGCTGAGTGAAGGACTACGGTGGCCCTGGATGTCAAATACTACATGCACACATGCAGAATGTAGACACGCTGCCGCGAAGGCGGTGCCATCTTCCCACTCGTAAGTGCGTGACAAGGATCCCAGAGCTCGCGATTGCCGAAAACGCCGCCCTCACTACGCCCTTACCAAGCATATGAACATATGCATATGAACATATGACCACTGTGACCTTGCGACTGATTACACTCCTTATCCCTGAGCCAGAGTAGGCGTGGCATTTGAACATGGCACGGAACTGGTTACTCGTGGAATATTCCAGTCTGGGACAACTGTCATCTTGTTCTGTGTTGGACAGAGACACGACAACAATTGTGTCAAGATGAAAATATCTCACCAGAAGCATAGACACCTTCAGGTTAGGTTGAAACGGTGGCCACGCCTACCCGATCTCAGGGATTTCGAGTATATGCCCATATTGGGTGAGCGCAAGTTTTGCTCTCGCCGGTGCTCTTCGCCGGATAGCTCTCGCGCGGCAAGCGTCTCTGCGTCTTTTTCTTCCTCATGCTGTTCAAGCTATGCCTAATCTAAAGAGTTTTTGACGCTACTTCCTGCTCTTTTCTCCAATTCTCAATTCTTGTAAATGAAATCAAAAGCATAACGACTAACGAAAAAGGAATTCAACACCGAGTACTTCCTCCTTACCCTTTTTCGATTGGGCGAGAAGACGCATTGAGGACCCCTTTTGTCGTGGGCTCGTTCCTGGTGCCAATGAAGAGCGAGGCATATCCGGCCTCACGAAGTGTTCCCAAACTCTGACTTTTCAGTTTCATGTGTTATATACCCTACTCCTCGCCTCACCTGCTTGGCTGCGCGACTAACGTACCACCTATTTCTGGTACTATTCAGACCCCCTACGCCCCCCCCCCCCCTGCTCGACGGCAGAGTTCGGGGAGAAATCCGATGGGCTGTGAGAGAGACGTTGTATTGATATTCTCCGTTTTACCTGCTTCTTCTTTTTTGGGAGGGGGTCGTACTGACACTGCCCCATATTACCAGTACTGATGAAATATCCTAATTGTGGAGGCGTGGTTTCTCGTATACAGTAGCTCTTAAAAGTCTTGAGCAATGCAGAGGCCAATCAAATCAAACAAAATTACGATATTTTGGATATATATAGCTTGAACAACTCGCTCTGTCTCTGTTTTTAGCAGTTAGCCTCCTTCTGTCTTTCTTAGGGCCGAACTGTTCGCCCGTAATCCAGCACCTTGTGATAACTAACAACTACTACGTAGTCTTCGTAATTTCACTCCGAATAGGTTTAAGCATACTCAGCGGTTCTAACGGGTGGCGATGGCCTATACTGACTCGTAGGAGCCTACAGTTAAAGGATAAAAAGGATAAAGTCTTCGCCGTTGATCAATCCCTTTGTGGGATGCGGCACGCATTCTACTTCCATTCAGAATCGTAGTGGCTTATTGAATGCGATGTGGCCTATACAATGACTTGCGGTGGCCAGCCGATGTACAAGTCAGTGTTTTATCCTCCCAGACGAATCTGGTACCAATTCACCGTCCCCGGAGGGTAGAAGGCTTGGTTGGCCTGGGCGGGAGTCGACCCGGGATTCGAACCCGGGACCGCGCGAATGGTGAGCGCCCCACTTGTCACTACACCATCTCCGCCTCGGAGCCTGCAGATGTACAAGCTAAAACCCTTATTAAAAGTTCCCCCCCCCCTCTCTTGCCGGAGAAGCTTTAGCCAATATTTTAGTCATCCCAAGGTGCCGACTCTTCGCATTGGCCTAGGCGAGAGCCTGTTCCCACATGTCACACCTGACCGCTCTCGGCGCGTGTAAACGGGCCGCCTACCACTCCAACTCCTCCACGGGTCAGAAACACTAAAATAGCAGCGCAGACGTTACGGTGCAACGGAGGCAGGGATAGCCGAGTGGTTAAGAAAGGCGGCTCGTGTTCGCAACCACGCTGAAGTAGGTCACGAGTTCGATCCCTGCCGAGGCACAAACCTGCCTTGCAAAAATTGCAAAAATGGGGACGATACCAGCGTCAGGCCCAGGTTGACAGGCCGGCTGATGGAGAACCCGTCACAACAATCATGACAAGTCGCAAAAGTATCAGTGTTAATGCTAGGACGTCACCCGGAAGTGGCGCGCAGAACCCTCGCCCGAGTTCTGTGGTCAGTATGCGAGGGCTACCGAGGGTGAACGACCTCGGCCAAAGAAGCTACGTTCGA
>MU915812.1:3579-15360 GCA_036418165.1 Cooperia oncophora
GGACGCCCACCGCGCCCAGCCGCCCACAAATGTCCGACCGATCGTGATACCCGTATTGCTTCATTTGCGAAGTACAGCATGAAGCGAAGGGATTGGTATGAAGCGGCTGCGGTGCTGCATGGATCTATGAGTACCATGCACCCTTATCCGCTGTAGCGGCAAACGGAGAACTAGTCCGAAATCGGTTTCAAGTCTGAGAACGGAGGCTTTTTCTTCGCCGAACTTTGACCTATTTCACTCCGTCTCTTTCGCCATTTCCCACTACACAGCGCTACTACTAGCTCACATTGAGAATGCCCACGAGTGAAAGTAGAAGGCATGGCGCGTCTTGAGTAAACTTCATGTACACCAAGCATGTCTTTGATCTTTTGAATCGTTGATAAACATAGGAGAGGGGCAAAAAAGAAAAGAAATTCTGACTCATGCTCCTGAATCAGCACTGTAGCGTGACCTCATTGAAAGAGCAAGCAGCTTATGTTAATGCTGAATCATGCTCGACTTGTGCCCTAAATGGAAGCCTTCGTTTTTCCAAAAGACGCTTTCATCACGTCAGCTTCGCTTCGCGTGCACGTCAGCTGAAAGCGGAAGCAATTCGCAATGATGAGTAAGCAGGCTCTCAATTGGAACTCTATGGGGGCAGATCCCAGAGCACATCCAGCAGTTGTATGATAGGTTCCTCGCTGTACAGTTAGCCCTGATATAGGGGCGGAGATGGTGTAGTGACAAGTGGGGCGCTCACCATTCGCGCGGTCCCGGGTTCGAATCCCGGGTCGACTCCCGCCCAGGCCAACCAAGCCTTCTACCCTCCGGGGACGGTGAATTGGTACCAGATTCGTCTGGGAGGATAAAACACTGACTTGTACATCGGCTGGCCACCGCAAGTCATTGTATAGGCCACATCGCATTCAATAACCCACTACGATTCTGAATGGAAGTAGAATGCGTGCCGCATCCCACAAAGGGATTGATCAACGGCGAAGACTTTATCCTTTATCCTTTACAGTTGGGAGTCTTGCCCGAAGTCCAGGAAGACGTTACCCTTCTAGCGGCTCGACAGCGAGCCCTACCCCAAGGAAACTATAATGATCGCTACCAGTGGAGGCTGAGATGGAAAGGGTGGGTATGTGACAAGAGGATCGTAATTCAACGCGCTGATGGGCGTCCCGTGCGACGTCGCGCCCACAAATGACGATGGTTCCAGGAGTAGATGGCGACAACAGGTAATTCAGAACCCGAAAATAGTCATCCTACGACGACGGGGTCTACGATGAAGTCGGTGGTGATGCCCACTTGACAGGATTAACACGAGTTATGAAAAGATAGCGCGCCGCTTCGACGCGCGCGGGCGCGAAGCGGCAAATACGATTTTCTTGCCCGCTCTCCCGGAAAGGGTAAAAGAAGGGAGGCGGGAGGGGTGTATGCCAGCTGTGCTTAATAAGCACAGATGTGACGCGTGGATTCACCCTATCTAGGACCACTTTCATCGTCTCACTCGTCTTCCAACCGTCTCTCGTCTACGGTCTCGCATCCCGTTTCTCACACGTCCAATACACGTCCAACACTGTGGCTTTGTTTCAGAGCGTCTTCAATTTTTTCTTTGCATTACTAGGTCAGCTACCAGGGGGTCCACAAGATCATATTTATACTTCAACAGGAGCTTAGGAGCAAAAATATGTCTTTGTTGGCCCACGTTCCAGCCGCAATAGAATGGAGTGAAAAACCCCTTACGAGTCGGAGAGGCCGGCGGCAAATCGATATTCGTGAAACGTTCGGAGGGTTGTGTGGGCTCTCGCTGTTTAATGAGGAATCATAAAAGTGATTGGATCGAACTTGGTTTGAGCAGCTCTGTAAATCAAGCTCAAGCTAAGTCATATCGCCGATTAATCAGCCGTAAGGGCAACTTGCTTCTGAGAAATGTTCCTGTGCAGGTTCTCTGCAGATCCGAACAAATGAATGTAATGCACCACACAGACATAAAGCAAACGGGCCCAATAACGCAGTCCTTTTGCTTGACGGTACTTCCTATGCAGTCTTCTACGTGGAAAAGATTCCATTGATGCAGATAGGTTCATAGACATTCAAAATTGAGTTTAGAAAAAAATGTACGTGTATATGGAGTACAAATGAAGGTTCACGCTGATCATACGGGCGAGAAAAAGCTTACTTTTCTGCCGTTACTGCGTGTTCTTCCTTCTCAGATGGTGAACGGAAAAGGTCAATGAGAAACACACAGCTGTGGGCCTGATCCTGCCCACATCAGCACACTGTGTCTGTGGGATACCTTTATTCGCTTGGCGTTCGGACCCCTCAAGTTCGCCAAAGCAAAGGAAGTCAAGAAAAGTGCTACTTCTTCCTGAATCTTTCCGGCACCATTTCAGACTTCACCAGAACGCTTCTGCTCAAAACAAGGGCCTCTGGCAAAGTGCCAGTAACCCACAAAATATTCCGACCCGACATTGAGCCATTATTCTTCACTTTTATGGCTCTATCGAAAGCGACAGGACCGAAGCGTTAGATCAGTAGAGTTTTCTATCGCTTTGGTCTTTCTCCAGCGCTTCAGCCGCACAACATACTACAGTGTAGCCTACTTAAACACACGCTTTATCCCTCTTAAAACCAAGAACGACTTCTAGACGTGTAATTTTCCAGAAATCTGCTTGCTTCCCCATCAGGTTCTCATTAACAGGGACTCTTCCCTCGCTCTCCCCCCAGAACCTTAGCGCACAGAAGCAGAACCCATTCAGCTCAGCCAGCTAAGGAGATCTGGAAGTGCGGCCGGATGTCGTCCAGTCCTACGATGTGCTCATTTGCATAGATAATTGAATGAGTAACCACATAAGTACATGCACATTTGGGCACAGATAGTTCGAATTGAAGACATCATCGAAAGAATTCTCGAGCTTCAACCTTTCTGCGGACTCGCGTTAGTTTGCAACATTTACCAGCCGAGGACAGTGAGTACTCAGAAATCTGATTTAGATTAGACAGGTACCCTCGACGGTGGTTTTAACCTTAACAAAAACCTTTTTCACATTCATGTCGAATAAGATTCTAGGTTCCAACAATCCTCTAATATGATTACTATCTTCAGTGAGCGAATATTTGAGCGAATATTCTGAATAAAGCTATTTTTCCCTAACGTTTCTTCACTTTAAAATTCTTAAGCCTCAGAATTTTTAGCCGAATTTGTCCACTGTCGGCGAATGTTTGGCTGCAACTCAGCCTGCGGGTTTTCAAAGACTCACGAAAGACGTCCCCTCATTTGGTCACTCCAGGGAAGATTGGCTTCGCGCTCAATGAATGTGGGATTTATGCTGAGGATATTCCAAGCGGCAAGCTTTCAGCGAAGGTAACTGTTCAAGGTGAACCTGCGTGGGCTTCCTGTTGATCGGCTAGCGAGCATGTAGCGCGAACCCCATGGGCGATATTTGCTGGCCTTTTGCTCCGCGAGCCCACCGATTATTGCTGCGGAACGCTTAATACTATTCCCAGATGTCAATCCGCAGATGCTGATTGGATTGTCAACGAAGAAAGAGAGAACAAAAACTGAGGATGCCCTGAATGAGGCCTCAGGATTGGACGAGGGCTCACGAAAACTGGTCACTGTTACGCAGGAGCCGGTTGGGAAGTAGAAAAAGGACGAAGAAACAGGAAGACGAGCTAGAAGACGAGAGAGACCACAGGTCATTCCAGCACAGAATAAGCTCCGTCAGCACATCTCATCCTTAGACTTCGAAGTAAGGGTGGGGTGGGGGGGGAGGGGGGAGGGGGAGGGAAGAGGAAGTAAGGAAAAAGACGAAAATTCAGCTTGTTCTTTGGAGGTATGTGGAAGAAAAAAGGAAAAAAAAGGACAAAAAAAAGGGAAAAATCAGTTTCTTATTCTGTGCCTCACGTTCCAAAGACATGACAGAATCAGGAGGCATTATAACGATCAAAAGAAGCAAGCGTTCTCAAACATCTTCGGAATACAGAAAGCATCATTATCTTCCCTTTCTGATTTCCAGAAGCATTTCAATACGTGCTTCAGCTCGTAATCGCATTCGTACATTCACAAGAGGCTTCCCGACGTTGCTTGAAAGGCGATATACTTTCATGAAAAACCATCGATTCTCTCTCGGTGAACGTACATGCGACTTATTTTTGAAACGACCGTGTGGCTTGTTTGTAGGGGAGCTATTTACACAGCACTTTTTCCCTCGCTGACGATAAATTTCTTGAAATACCTTTCATCCCCCCTCCAATTTTTCCCTCCGGTACCACCTCCTTCTTCCATACTGCCTACATTCTTTCTAGAATTTCTCAGCTTCCGACCACTTTTACCACCGTTCCAAATAATTACAAATTAGCAGTTTAGGACTGCATAGTACTTTGCCTGCGCTGCTAACCAGGGCACATCATTGGTTCGGGATTTTGGTCCCTTAAAAGGTGGCTCGGTACGACCCCCTCTCCCAACAACGAGTAACCGACCCCTTCCCTCCCCCTTCATAGCGTAACCGAAACAAGAAAATGAAACCAGCAGAAAATTTTTTCTCAGACAAGCACGACCACCCTTCCCCAGCAACAAATACGCCCCCTCCTTGTTGGGGAATCCCCAACGATAATGTGCCCTGCCGCCAACTAGGCTACGGCGGTGAGGAGACAGTATAGCACACGTGAAAGGAAAAACCGCAAGAAGACGAGAACAAAAAACTTTGTTAAGGCGAGAAACGACCTTCCTCTCAAAGCGACGACAAAATACGAACCCTCTCCTCCTCCCTCCCTGGAGCGATTCTCCCAATTGTGCGGATAGCGCTCGTGAAACAGGAAAAGTCTACTAAAAATTTCTCAGGCCATAAAGGACTCTCTCCTTCCAACGATAAAGTACGCCCCCCGATGGGGATCGTTAGCATATGGGTCCTGTTTCGTGGTCACTCCTCGTTTTCCACCCAAAGACTGTGCGAAGTGTCCAGAATGGACTTGATCGAGAGTAAATGAAACAGTGAACATTGAAGAGCTTGAAAGCGGTGTTAAAGCTGTTGGTGACAAATGAGATTGAATTATCCGGAACAGGATTTTTTTCGTTGAAAATGAACTCTGGAATTGAGATAATCTAACTTCAAAGAGCTTCGCCTAATGCTGATTGCAGGATCACCAAAACGAGCACCAAGGCGGATAGTAAGTGGGAGACTCTGAAAAAACTGCCAAAAAACAGAAAATCCGAAGTTCAAAGTGAAAGAAGAAGCCAGCTGAGTGTTCATGAAATGCTGTGATCGCCGAAATGTCTAGCGATGGCATTTACGTCGCTATGCATTTATGAGATGAACCGGGCGCAGCATCGTTCGGCTTGGTGGACCCTCCCACTAGTTCACATGGTGGTCGTTTTCCATTGGTATTAGGCTAGTGCTCAGGTGGTCACGTTCTCTTTCTAACAGTGAACTTCGGCCGTTTACCAGCTGGATGGCGGTTGGTGACACAAGCCACGTGGCGTGGGCGGCAGGCCAGCTGACGGCAGAACGGGAAGTCCATAACGTCATTGTCTGCGGCTGATCCCAAACGTCAAAGCACATTTCTAATGACGTCATTTTTAGTGGGATGTTATAGCCGTGACTGGCTGGCGCGGAATGATTCCGCTAGATTGATGGTTCAACCTTTGTGAGAGCTTCGAAAGGCGAAGGTTTTTGATCTCCTCCCCTGCTCTCGAATATCATTCCAAACTTAAAGATTCCTATACTTCGCTAAGTGGCCGCCTGCCAGAAGAAGTCGTTCCTTTCAATAGAATATACGCAAAACACGAAAACAAACCGGAACCATCGACAGAAGATAGCCTTCGGAAGACGTTATTGTTAGTAAGTGCCAACTAGAGAGGTAGTCAGAACGTGCCGTCTTAAAAGCTCTACAGGTGCCTCCGTTACTCACTGTAGATGCGCGAAAAGAGGGAAATTCTCAGGAGAATCGAAGACCCAGACTTTTGTAAGCGAGGAAAGATACCTGCGATTAGTTGAAGCGCGGGTACTCTACAAGAATGTTTCAGCCACAGATCAAAACCCAGGGACGTAACCGTAATCACGAAGGGTAATAAAATCAAGAGTAGAATTCAGTATAATTCAATTCAGATTTGTTGAGAGGACGTTAAACATCCTCTATATTTGCAGCTAGCTTGAGAGCACACAAGCTGTCCGCCCCTCCGTATGGAAGCGCCGGATGACTGCGCCCTCATCGTACCCTAGGTATTGACTTTTGTTTTGATGACAGTTCAAGGAATGCGTAAGAGAAGCAATCGGATAGCCTACGCGCAAGGCTGTTCGGTCCCGATGTCTGAAATCTTCCCTGGCTGTAAGCGAGCACAGCGGAAAATTCACGATGGCGAAGGAGACAGATCATTTGGAACAGCACTCGATTCAGTTACCGCGATAGATTTATTGGAGGCGGCGGTGGTGTAGTGGTGTGTGGCATGCAAGTGGCATGCTTACCACTCCCACGATCCTGGGCAAATAATGATTCAGCTCCCCCCCGCCTCCCAGTCCCAGACCAAGCCTGCTGCTCCGACGGGAACGGCAAATGATAACCGGTTCCGTCTGGTGGATGAAGAACAACTTGAACTGCCAACATGCGGCTAGCCCGCAAGTCCATTTGTATAGCGCCGCAACGCATTCAAAAATGCAGGAGGAAATTTGAATGGAGTAGAAGTGATGCCACATTCTAAAATAGGCTATCTGATGGCACGCGAAAGACTTTACCCTAACGCTACTTGTTGATTTATCTGACTCGTTAGGCAATGTTACTCTTTTTTTGTTTGCTTCTGCTACTGATTGCTTGCTGTGAGTACAGAAAATTTGCTTGTCTTTGGTCAAACTCTTTAGAATGCGCCAAATGTTCGAACTCCATGTCGAGATCGCGAGAGGCAGCTTTTTACACAAGACTGTGACCTTATCTTTTTGAAGAGGGGGCCCATTGTGTCTAATCCTCCCAGACGAGCCTGCAAATCGCTTTAATGGTTCAGGTGGAAATCCTAGAGATTGGTTCATCGGACCGTTCCACATAGTGACCCCCCTCTGATCCTTCACTGGGCCCTACATCACCTGCCACCCTTGCCTATCGTTAATGTGGATAAACAAAGGGAGTTCTGGCTCCTGAGGGCAGGAATACCGTGCACTAGCGTCTGGACCAAAAAAATGCTAGTAGCATGCGAAAGGAAGATAAAAATATCGCCCAAGCGACACACTGTAGCAGGTGTTTGGCATTCTCAATCCTAATATTAATGTTCCGGATTTGGACGAGTGGGAAGGGGTGCATTTTACACTTTCGCGTTCCTTGTGGTAGCTCATGTTAATTATCAGGTTTCACTCTATTGACAATGAGACATGTGAGCCCACCTGTGGTGAACAGAAATTTACAGGTTTTTTCGCGAGGTCCAAGCCACACTTATAGTTAGTTCCCATTAAGGCTGAATTTTTGACTATCAATCTTTCTTTCTTCCGATTCAAAATAGTTTTCTGTGTGCTAACAAACAAAAAGGATGCAGTAAATGAAAGGCTAATTTTCTCCAATCAGCGAAGTATGCATAAATGCAACAGGAACATAAAACCTGAAGATAGATACTGTACTTGACAGAAATCAATAAAATGGAGAATCAGAAACAGCTGTTCTCGGGGCTGTGCTTTGTGGAAGAGCAAAAAGACGCTTTGAATGGGAGAGAATCAGCAATTCGTGACATTTCACACGGAAACCGTGTACATTACAAATGATGATGTTGAATTTGAATTATTATTGTTATGTTTGTGGAAAGAGCAATTTCAATATAGTTGTATTATTTTGAGCATTTCAAGCGCTCAGCGAGAACATCGAATCAGTGGAGATTGGGACGTCATGGAAGTTAAGAGCTAGCCAGCAAGCTGCATCATACCTCAGTATTCGGCTAACGCACATCGTACTTACACCATCAGCGGCAATAACGAAAACCAAATTACTTTCTTCAGTCCAGCTTCATGAGGGGAAATGTGGATTTGATCGTTTGGAGGCTACTTTCCAGCGAGGACGTTTGGCCCACGAAAGAAGTCGCGGATTTGCAGCATTTCTGCTAAACCTGAAGAATCCCATCTAAAGTCAGGGCCTGGTGGGTTCAGGAGTCCGGCCAATGAGCAACGAAGGGGTTCTTCATTTGGATTCCGCGGGCAAACGGCAATCCGAGAAAAGAAATGCGCACTTTGTCGCGGTCCGAGCGGCGTATCCCGTGCCGGCAATGCGCGACAAGTTCCCAATGAGCATCAGTTTGCCGATTAGCATGAGCAGCAAAACTCATACGAATTCGAGCAGAGACAAGATCCCTCAACGGGCAATTGGCGTATATTCCGCGTCTCTCCCACAGCCTCAACCTCAAATGTCAGTGTCAGGACCACTCTTCGCGCTGAAGGTGACGTCGCTCGTCACGCCCACCAGCTCGGCACATTAAGATTGTCTTGTCACACATCCGCGTAAGTATAGTACGCATTTAACTTGCCGAGAGCAGGGCTTGTCACCGCTGTGTTGAACACTACGGGTCACATTGGCCTCGGGGAAAGCCTCCCCTTTCGCCGAATTTTAAATTTTAGTAGCACTATAACCCTCAGAGTGCTGAGACGATCTTACACTTCGACATTTCGTCGGGAACGTCTATTGCCGGGTGAATGGGAATTCTTGAGAGGTAGACAGGTTGTGGTCCCAAGTTCAAAAGAAAACCATTGTGAATTTTCAACAAAAAACGTTGTAAAAGGGGTCAAATTCAACAAATCAATTCTTGCTGCGATGAGGTGACTTGGCTGGAAGGGTTTCGTACTGATGTTGAAGGTTTCCTAAGAAACCATCAAGCTGGAAGATAGCGTAGAAGGGGGTCATGGCTGCGGAAGCGGTGGAGGGAGTGCTGAACAGTCACATCTTCTCGCTAATACGACATCATACGCTAAGATTGCTCCAGCTTACGCAGCTTCGGAGATGAGCTGGAGGAGGAGAGAGGTTCGACAACGTTCACGTTTGTTGAGGAAGTCATGAAGAACTCATAATCTTTCAGCCCACACCTACCCCTTCAATTCTTGGTTTCAGCCTAGGCGGCGCGTTGGAAACAAAAATCTTGAACCAGCTGGAGGAACTTGGTGACATCGACATCCAGCAACATCAAAAAGGCAACCCTGGGATTCCCTAGATGACAACTGAAAGCCGGGAGTATGTAGTGTTGACATTAATAAAGAGATCTCAGAGGACCCACCTACGAAGTGCGGTTTGCTGGTGATCGGGTCAACATAGACTGGTTCTCACAGGATATCAAGCGAGTACCCGGGTGAATGCCGCCCATGTAGCCGGACCTCGGCACTATTTGGCGACTGGAGGGGGCAGTTTGCACTTTTGCTACTTCCAATCCAAGCCATCGAATAGGAACCTATCAAATCTTGTGAAGCCATGAAATGATACCAGCTGAAGTTGGTAGAGATCTCCTGTCAACTTCTTGTAAAGAGCACTTGTCCCCCCCCACTCCCGTTGTCAGTGCGCCCCGGGTGCAAGCTCTGGAAGAAGTGCGCAAATGGCTCTGTACCTTGTAAGAGACAGAAACCTGATGGAGAGGAGTTAGCACAGAAGAAGACCTTACTAGTTCAGGGCAACTCGATGAGCAGCGAGTGCACAAGTGATGTGACCCAAGGCTGAGAGATACCACTGGAAAACGGGATACCAAGAACTGCAGCTGAGAATGAGTCATCGGCATTTGCAGTGAATTGGTCACAGTGGCGGTTACACAATTAAAACACAGCTGCTCATTCATTCTGGGACGTCACTAATACGCTCTGAAATGTACAGAAAGCTCCCTGATGAAGGATGCCGCGACAGGAAAGGCATTCGGCTGGGAACCTGACGGTTCTGTCCGCAGCTGGGCAGACTATATTTTTCTGCGCACCATTTTTTTTCACGTCTGCCCGTAGCACCCTACGTACAACCTACTTTCCTAATTGATAAGCCTATTTCTATCTTTTTGTTACTTTACACTCGGAATTGTACTCGAAAGGGATCAACTCAATTGATCGCTTTAACATTTTTACAGCTGTGTCTACTTTTTAGGCTGGCACCGTCAATTGGCAACGAAAAGACTTCTTCTAACGCCACTAGATTGTTTAGAAAAAGCAGCTGGTAAGGATGAGAAAGGATGTAGTTGTTACGGCAAGTCATGCCACGTATGTTGAGCTATGCCCTACAACAAATCGCTGTGCCCTCGTTGCTGCTTCACCTTCATAGTCGACACCGCGTCGACGTAAGTAACAGAAGCGTTCGCGATCGCGAAAGATAGGGAAAGAATCAGAGATCCCAAGTGATGCGATAGGGACGGGGCTTATATCGTTCCGATATTTGCAAACGAGAACCCGTATAAACTCAGAGAGAATTCAGTTTGGAGCATCGGAGGAGCCAACGGAGAAGAAAAGACAGACACGCCCTCTCTTCGTCGCCTGCTCGTCCAGCGCACCATTTCAACAGGTCTTATTCAGGGTATACCTGACGGATTTTCTGTTACCAGTCGGATCGCTCGGCTTCGCCGGGCGACTCTCCTTTCGCGTGTGAAGTGGATATTCCCCTCAACCTTCTCAAATGAGGGCTAGTCGGATCGGGATTTGGAGAATGAGCTATCGCAAGCGGCACTAACCGTTTGATACACTAACCTATGCTTACGAATGTCTCTCCCTCAACTCATCTACCTACCCGCTGCTCGAATTTGACTTCATATTTCCCGTTTCCTAGGTGTGGTCGGATGACGTTTTTACAAGATTTTTATTCTCGCCCTGCGTGCACGGTCGCGAACGCCAACGCCATTGTGGGAGGGCCTAGTTACCTCGTGTGTTCTCTGCAAATGTTGGCCCATGCCACGTCTACTCTAAGCACAATCACTTTCCTAAAAGTGAATTTCCTCGAAACCCCTATTTTCAGGCGGTCACACAGATGCACAGACACACAAACAACTTCTGGTTTATACATAGAGAGATATTCTTCACTGCTGCGTACTTAGCCTACTCAAGTTTCGTGCTTGGACCCCATCACCCGTGATTTGTAACCGCAAAATGTGTTTTAAATGACAAGGAATTCAATGAATGAGTATGAGAAGGAGCCAGTAATTTTCTTATCAGTTACTAGTTTTCATCACAATGCGCCGTGCTTCGGAAAGTCCCTCTAGAAAGTAGAAACGTTGGTGACGCTCTAGTATTGTATAATGGGCTACGAATTCTGCGTTGAAGACTAGCTGTACACTCACCTTCGGAGACGTTTTTTCCATTAACAAGGTGAATGGGTCCGCGGTTGCGGTAGCATGCCACTTTCTCCGGTCAAAGTGCGCGGGACGGGGCTGGAGGGTTGCGATAATCGGACGTCTCCATACTCCGTCCATGCAATCCTCAAAGCGCAGTACTTGCGTCGACACCAAGAGCCCGCAGCGAGCCACGCACACAGGGGTAGAGAACAACCAGAAGTACAGTCGTCATCCGGGCAGTTGATTAGGCGGTCAAAGGGTCGCAGACGCGGCTGCGGCGCGTCACTACCGCGGCGATCAGCTGTTTCCAGCCTATCCACGTTCTATTAAACTTCATAAGAGACAAAAACACTTATCTTGGAAAAATAAATAATACAGTGAAATTAGGGAGAAATGGCTAAATAGGCTGGAAACAGCTGATCGCCGCGGTCGTGACGCGCCGCAGCCGCGTCTGCGACCCTTTGACCGCCTAATCAACTGCCCGGATGACGACTGTATGAGAACGCAGACAAGTAGCATGTTCGGCTGCGGTGAAGCTGGCAGTGCCG
>MU915814.1:1958-16533 GCA_036418165.1 Cooperia oncophora
GATTCGTGGCGGGGGCGGCTAAGGGGTTGTCGCAAAGGATGTTGCGCGCGCGACATTCGCAGCCGAGCTAACCAACTTAATGCGGTGACACTGCAGAATTTCGCGCCCGCTTGCTCGGGAATATTTTGCTAGTTTGCTCACGATGCCATGACTTAGATGTCATCGACTAAACACCCCCCCCCCCCAAACAAGCAGCTTCCACCCAGAAATGTAGAGATTCTTTGGACAGTTCCTCTGCAGCTCAGAACTCAGCTCAGTTCGGACAGTTGTGTGTACAGTCGGGAAAGCGCCAGCTACCTGACTGCCCGCTGCAGACGAGCGGGCGTGTCAGCGAGGCTGGGTTTGGCGCGCCGCCAGCCCTTCTCCACCACTTGTTGAAGAGGGCAAGTGACAACGATTTGTGGAATAGTGCCTTCTTCGCATATTGGGAGAGATTTTTTCGAAACAAAAAAGTAAGTTAAGGGAAATGCCTTCAGAGTACTTGCAGCAATACGAAAATTTAGACTGCTCGGTATCGATCATTCCTTTCAGGGATACGCCACGCATTCTACTTAACTTAGGAATCGTTGCGGCATTCATGTGCGACCTCGCAATACGTTTCTTTGCGGAGTAAGTCTTGACTACAGGATTTTGGTCCTTCCAGTCGAATCTTCTACCTACTGATAGGCACCACACCGATTGAGTGCTTCGTAAGTCTGTGTTTCTCAGGGTAAAGTCGGACGAACCCTATGCTCATAAAGGGCGAACAAGAACTGAGAAAAAAAAACGGTTAGTAGACAGAAAGGTATAGCTACAGCCACTGATAAGCACTTCTCTGGTCACCAAAGACCCTATTCTGGAAAAAGAACCCTGAAACCAAGTTACCAAAAATGTTTTTTTTTCACGCAAACGGTCCGGTCCGGTTGAATTTCTACAGAACTCACTCCATTCTCCCTATTCCTCTGTTTGTTATCGGCACGTGCTGCTGTCGGGTCACGGGCTTTCGATCCGGCTACCGCCGATTGCAGTCCTCCCCAAACACGGGAGGCAAACGATGTGAGTTCTGATGCCGCCACTGTTACTGCAAACACTACAAGAAATCAATAACTCTGTGGAAACTGTAAATATATTAATACACCACGAAAAAAAAATGAATAATTTGGCGAAAGCGTAAACAACCCGAACAAACGCACAATCAGTGATCAATGCAAAATGTAAAGGAACATTGAAAGAGTAGCCGAAGAGAACAAGACGTTATGCAGGCGAGTTTCGTCGTCATCGTTGTCGACAGCAGAATCGAGGGCTAATTTCAGAGACCAACGATTGCGGCGAGTTTTTGCCAATTCACGCCGCCCACCATACAATGACCGAGCTAATCAAGAATCGAAGAGAAAACTCAAAAACGAGCGAAAGGAACGAAAATCCTAAGACATGTGCAGGACGGCTGGCTACCGTTTTCTGATAGAGACCATGAGCAAATTGAAAATTACCGGAAATCGGAACCGGAAACATCAATACACATTAAGACAGCAGCCCTTCTTGGCCGCTATTTCATTTCACGAACCAGAAAAAAGCGGCAGGAAACAGAAGGACACGGAACACAGGATTAGGAACATAAAATTCTGTTCGCACTAGGAATTGTTTACCAAGACCAGAGGAAAAAAACTAAAGTGTTTCATTACAATAACTGCTCTTTACCGCAGTCTTGCCTCAGATGGACTCCTGCCCATAACTCAGCACAGGGTAAGCTTTCCGAGCTTTCCTTAGAAGGTTTTCGCGAGCCGCCGATAAAATTACCCCCGCATAGGGAAATCCCCATCGAACGCTGTGCTATGTTTCCCGTGCCCTCGCTACGCCAGCGTGCGCTAGCGTACGCTGGTGACGCTGGGAACGCTAGATCGATATCTATCCTTTCCCCGACACTGCCGCTGGCGTACGCTGGAAGCGCTACGCTACGCTGCCGCAAAGTATAAACGCAGCCTAAGATCCTGTCAGGGAGGGGGAGGGAGTGGGAGAAGCGCACTGAGCTGATGGGGCCGGTGGTTTTGATAGAAGGTTTTCCGAGCCGCGATAAAATTTTTTTCTGATTGTTGACTTTCCTGGTTTTTCCCGTTTCATAAGCTCTATCACCCCTGCTCAACGACAACTTTTTTTCTGGGAGAGAGGGGGGGGGGGGGAAATAAAATAAGATGGCACGTAGGATGAGGGGGAGTCCGCATCAGAGAAGGGAAGTTCAGCAGGGGGTCGCACTGACCGACACTTCACATACATCATGGTGCTGCACCCTATCCTAACAGTCTTCGACTTGAATGAACCCTAAGCTAGAGAAGCTGAAAGGAAAAATCAGCTCATTGATTGTGTTTAGCCTTTAAACTGTGAGGAATCATTCAAGGCCGCGTTTATAGTCCGCAACTCGCGCGACTCAGTCGCGCGATTGCGACCGGCATCACTCCATCCCGCTCCAGCGGTCAAAAGACGTCCTAATCATGATTAAGTTAGCGTTAGCAGTGGTGCAACGATTAGCAGTGGAGCATAATCGAAATCGCGTGACTCAATCGCTCAAGACGCAAAGTATGAACGTAGGCTGACAAATAATAAGTTTTGGAAAAGCTTGTCAGTTGCAATGAGATCCAGGTAAGTGAAAAATATAAGATCTGTAAAAGGTCTATGATCAGGCAAGTAACAATCTTTCAGCGAGAAAATGGTTAAAAAGGTACCCTAGACATCATTTTTTGGTATTCTTTTCAATCTTGGTTCGAAGCGAATAAACAAGAGATCAGAAAAATGGAATGAATTGAAAGTCTTACATCTGCATTTCACTTGCTGAAGCAATCTGTCAAAAGTTTTTTGCTAGCGGTTTTTTGTTTTTTCTTATGTCGGAGCACCACAGGAGAAAGTTTCACTTTTCACTTTCTTGCACGTACCTCTACAAACTGCAAAAGAAAGCATTTCAATAACGTTCGCCACGCACTGACGCCCCTGTCAAACGCGAAAAGTAAACTCTACCTTCTCGATCGCGTCTTACATCAAGTAATCCCCCAGCGACGTTGCTCTCTTCATCAAAGGCAAGCTGTATACTCGTTTCCGAGGACGTTTTTAGCACTACGAGCGAGAAGAATGGGATGGCAGCTGTATGAAACTAGAGCAGTGCGGATAGGACTAAGCATCGTTGTGTGAATTACAAGGGGGGGGGGGTCGTACTTCTTCAGCTGGGGAGGGGGGTCGTATTTGGTCGTTGTTGAGAGATAGGTGGTCGTATGTGGATGCCTTTGAGAGAAGTTTGCCGTGTTGTTGAGAAGAAAATTTCCCCGGTCGTTGACTTTTTCCTTTTCATGGTACTATATACTTCCCCCTCGGTCGACAGCAAAATTTTTGAGGAAAAGTAGGAAAATTTTCGGGAAATTCCGGAAAAAGGGAAGTTGGGAAAATTAAGAAAACGGTAGGAAGGACGAGGAAAGGGAGCTTGTACCGAGACCCTCAACTAGGTGAGATGGGGGTCGTCTTGATAGCCTCTCTCGGGTGGGGAGGGGGCGGTCGTACCTATATCACCACTTCACACATCACGATGCTGTACCCTGAGCGCGGTTTGGGATCCCCGGCGCCATCTTCACGTTGCAGAACTCGTCAACCAAATCTTCGCACCCGACATGTAGTCGAATAATGGGGAGAACATGTAGGCGAGAGAGAGGGGGAGAGCGCGTTTGGCTACGATTAGGTGTGCGAATTCCCAGGATCTGCAAGGGAAGGCTACAGCTTCACTGACCTTCAAGGCGCAGTCCACGTTGGCTCCATGGGCAATCAGGCCTACCCTTGTGCTTGGTTTAGTGATGTGTCCCTCCTCTTTTCCGTCTTACAATTTGGAAAAGTCTGCGACAATGAAGTCGACACTGTGATAGGTTCGTCTCCGCCCACATAACCGACGTGGACTGTGTTCTTAAGTTTTTATAGAAGCTGCTATGGAACGGGTGGAGGGAGGCGCTTGTTGATGTTTCATTTCCAAAATTTGCGAGGAATTCGAGGGAAAAAACCGAGAAATAATGGACTATACGAGAGAAGTGAGCGATCACTGGACTAATTTTCATGTAGACATTTCGATTTCATTTCTCAATTCATCTAACCCTCCTCGGCAACAACTTCGGCTCAGCCCTCAGTGTAAAGGACGAAATGGTCTGCTTCACAACTAGACCGCAAAAATCCGAAAACTCTTAATAGAAGGATTTCTGGCTACTGTACAACCGTTTCCTTCTAATTGTAACTGGACTTCGGCTTCGAACAGCACCCCGTTCAACTTCCACAGCTTTCCGCTCTCTACATCTTCGGGAATTATCCTCTGGAAAGAGAAGCTCTCACACTCGTTTCTTCCACCTTTTTCCCCACTCCCCACAGCAAGGGGATTCTCATGGCGCCTTGCGCACGTAGAAGTTTCAAAGGTAAGTGGCACTTTGAGAACACCGCAGAGTGGAGCGACCTAAAAGGCGTTCTGAAAATGGCCTTGGAGGTGCGAAACACTTCAAAGAAAACCAAGAAAACTTCTCAAACACTTCTTGAATTGAATGTATAAAAGGATAAGGCTTTCATTTAAGCTCAGTCTTTTTTCGGGATGCGCTACGCATTCTACCTCCATTCAGAATCGTGGTGGATGCGATTCGTAATTTTTTACCCACAGTTGAGCCTGGTACCAAACTACCAGACTCGTAAGGATGAAGCGCTCGGGTAGTAAGGATGAGAACCGATCCGAGATTTGAGCCCTGCATCGCCCGCGTGGTGGCTGGCACCACTTGCCACTCCACCACTTCTGCCTTTCAAGTAAAAATAGAAGGATAAAGTCTCTTCGATCTCTGATAAATCCCTTTCTGGGATGTGGCACGCCTTCCACTTCTATTCAGAATTGTAGTGGCTTACTGACTACGATGTGGCCTATACAATTAGTTGAGGGGCCAGTCGTTATAAGGTGTTCTTATCCTCCCACACGATTCCGGTACCAGTTTACCGGACCCGGAGGATAGTTAACCGGACCAGGAGGGCAGGTGGCCTTGGCGGTAGCCAATTCGGGATGGTACCCCCGGACAGCGCGCATGGTAAGCGGACCACTCGCCACTACACCACATCCGCCACCACCAGTCAAGTAGCAGTGTGAAAGCAGGCAGAAATCTCAACTAGTTCGACGAGTCCACTAGACATTTTTTCGTGGCTTAAAGAGCTCAAATGGACCCTCATAATGAGCATGAATGATGGAAAAATGCATGAAGATTTCGTTCGCATCCAGCGAAATCCTTCTATCATTTCTTTGATAAAAAATCAGAAAAGGACAACCTTGAAGGAACGCTCAAGAAAGGAGCAGAGAAGAAGATGCATGTGAGAACGTGCATTGAGAAGACATGGTTGCGAAATCGGAATGGAACAATCGTAAATTATTTATTCATTCAGTTCCTTGTTCAGAATTGAGCCAAAAAGCGATCTTGTCCCAGACAGAAATCTCAATTTCCATTTTAACAATCTAGTCTACCATAATTCATTCGGTTCATCCTCGTCTCAATCCCATTACCATCCCGAATCAAATGCCATTAAGCATCACATGGCGGATTTCCAGGCCACCAAAATGCTCTAAAAACCTTCTGAAAAACAATCGGCACCCAGGATTGAGGTCTAATCAACAAATCAAATTTAGAATTGAGTAGAATTCTTTCTGCGATGGTGACTGTGAGCCTGAGGAGACGACGATTTCTGCCCAAGCTCAGAGGAAAGGAGGATGAATTCCTCCATACAGAAGCTGTTTTTGCATTACGGAATTCCGAACAATTTGTTGGAAGAGCTCTTCAAATCCTACTTTTATTAACTGGAATAGTCTCGAAATTTGGGCGCCATCGCAGCTTGATGGGGAGTCACTCCAGATAGCGACGAGTCGCGTCCTTCATTCCCCAAGCTCGTATTATGTGGTTAGAAGAGCACAGGCCTCCACAGTTTCGTGTCGAGGCGCAGAAAAGCGGGTTTAGTCGCACCGCGTGGCTCTCTCCAAACTTTACTAACCCGATCAAGCAGGCTGAAACATGTAGACCGAAACTGAGCCAGGTTGAATTGTTGCGACATTCCAGAAAAAGTCCTAGTGCAGTGTGGGTCAGGGCACGTCCAGCTGTTCAGGAGAAATTCGGCGAAATACGCCCCATACTCCGAATTTCTTCCTCTGACACGACTCTCGCTTTCCTGCTGGCCACACTATCACTCGTGAATTTTCCACCTCCTTCACCACTTATTTAGGAATTTTCTCCCGAGATTCCTCCAGCAGTTTCAGAAAACTGCCGTCGAGGCGGGCAGCGATGGTGGGATATACAGTGCTTGAAACAGACTCCCTCCCTCAGCGACCCAATACCAATACCCACCTATCTAGGATCTCAAACGTACGTTGCTTCTGGTCCGGTAGGCATTTTTGGCTGGCATATATCATGCGAATGCGGTAATCCCACATGCACAAAGTGTTTCTTATGTAAGTTAAATGTTACCAGCCCTTTACACAGCATTTCTTCGTAATTCCTTTTTTTTTTTTTTTTTTTTTTTCTTCTTATGTCGGACGGTAAGTTAGTGACTGCGCGGCGCCAAAAAACTATTGTGACTCACGTGTGAGAACTATTTGCAGGACCGACGGGTAAGGCTCAGGGAGGCCTTGCGCCACCACTCACTCGAAGAGCTTCTCTCCTCTAGGCTCACGCAAAAACCCCCTTCTGACCTTCTAGAATAAAAGAAACCGTTTTCAGTGGTTTTGAATGCCTTGGAGTCCGCCCTGCAGCAAAATGCCCCACTATCTGGACTGCTTCTCCTCCAAAAACTAAAACTGGATTCTAGAAGATAAATACTCGATGATCGACTACATCGTTCGAAACAATCGATACTCAACCTTATTTTGCGGAATTCCGCCCAGGGCAGAGGGGGAGGGCATTTAGAAAACATGTATCAACTGGTATTAGACAGCGGACGGAGGTGGTGTCGTGAAGGGTGGACCGCTCAAATCGAAGGTGGGGGGGGATGAGGGATTGACTACCGCCCCGGCCAGCTAAACCTTTTACCCAGCAATGTTAAGGACGGTAAATCAATGCCAGCTTCCTCTGGGAGGATAAAAACACTGACTTGCATAGCGACTAATCGCAGCAGGTCATTGCATGGGCCATACCGCATTCAGTAAGCCGTTAAGATTCTGACTGGAGGTGGAGTGCGTGGCACATTCCAAAAGGGAATTGAAAAATACCAAAAGCTCCACTACCTTTTGTAAAAGGAACCAAAAGTTTGTAATTGGTGGGATGATACAAAATCGCTCGGTATTTGAGAAATAGAGTTCGCAAAATATCCCCCCTCCCCTAAACATACTAGCGTCCTTAACTGCTTTCCTTTGAAACTTTTTGAACGCAAATTCAGCTTGATCAGTGGAACATTTGAAAAGAGGACAAATGGCGTTGGAACTAGTTGACCACGAACAATGAGCGCAATGCGAATGACGACCCAAAATGAACTCAACGAACAAATCGAGGAAAAAAATTCATTGGAATGTTTCATCGAAATCGTTAGGGGGAACGAAAGAGAAACTTGGAAATTCCCCCGCCAACAACACTAACCATCGATCGTCACATAGCGACCTAGAGTACAGCTGGGGTACTCTGCTGGAAATAACATCACGAGGCCATACGACGTCATCGATGACGCCATCGAAGCCATCAAAAGTTTAAGAAAGTCGGAGAAGCACAAATTCCTTGACTCACTTCTATTCTTATCAGGGTACGTCATCTGAAGGGTCAGTATGACACCCCCAATTTCGTTCTTCGGTACTAGGGCACGTAGTACTTTGGGAGAACCCAAGAGTGAGGTCGCATTTGGTCGCTGCAGGATTCGCCCCTGCGCAGAAAATTGCCGGTTGTTCACTTTTTGCCGATTTTTCCAGTTTTGTCTGCGCTGAGCCCTATCCCCTTCCCCCTCTCCTGCTCTCACGGCAGTTTTATAGGGGTAAAAGTGGAGAACTTTCGAAAAAAAACCGTAAAAACGGTAAGAAGTTGGGGAATTTTAGGAAGATTGAGAGGGGATAAGAAAGGAGGGGGGTTCGTCCAACAAGAGGAAATTTTGAGTGGGAGTAGCATTTTGCAGGATTTTTTTCCCACCGGCAGGACATGCCCTGTTCAGTTCCACCACTTTTCCTGTTTCCCAACTGAGACATCATCTCGAAAAACTTCCCAAAGTTCTTCCACTGAGCGGTTAGGAAAGACACATTCGATCAACCTCCAATTTGACGCGCTACCACCAGGGATCTCTAGCGAACCGCTCCCCCCTCCCGCCCACGCTTGATGGCAGAAACCGGTAGGGAATTGGAAAAATTCAGAAAGATTGAGGTGTGGTGAAGTGGGAGTCGTACAGTAAGAAGAAAAAGAGGAATTTTCGAGGGGGGGGGGGGATAGTCGTATATTGCAGAAAAAAAGTCCCCCAAGGCGGGTCGTACCTCAGTCGCCAAGTGGGAAAGGGAGAAATTAGGAACCAGAAAAAATCGCTCACAAGTCAAATACGACATTTCTCCATCCCCTCCCCCCCCCTCAGAACCCAAATATGATTTTTACTGATGGCGTTGCTCGTCTGTGCACAGATTCTTATTAAGCAGCTGATGATCTTCAGTGAAGTGGACAAAGAGTAATTGTAATAGGAGTGAAATAGATTGTAAGAATACCTGTCAGCTTCACAAGAAAACCTTAATGAAAAAAACGCAGTACGGCTCGGGAGGGGCACTTTGCACTTTCGCATCGACGTGTTAATTCTTTTACAAGATTTGACAGGTATGTTTTACAAGGGTTGACAAGACATTTACAAACTTTGGTATTATTTAGGGCTACAAGATGTCACAGCGTCTTCACATGATGGCTCGACACATCGATCAGGGCACAAGCATCGTTGTAAGAAACACATGGGGGGGGGAGGGATCGTACTTTTAGGCTGAGGTGGGGAGGGGGATTGTTATACGACGTTGTTGGAAGATGGGGGGGGGTCGTTTCGCCTTTGAGAGAAATTAGCCGCGCTGGGAGAAAATTCTTCCCGGTTGTTGACTTTTCGCGTGATTTTTCCCGTTTCAAGTGTACTATACTCACTCCCTCTTCCGGGAAATTCGGAAGAAGTTTTAGGACGTTGGAGGAAATCTAAGAAATGTTTCGTTACACATTGACTATACCTCCCCTACCACCCTTCGCTCGACCGAAAACCTTTGGGTGGAAAACTAGAAAATGTGGAAAAATGGTCCCTGCGTCGATGGGAAGGTGCAAAATGCTCCCCCCCCCCCCAAGCTGGGATGCATCGAACAAAATTCTAGAGTATGCGTATGTTACATCAAATATGCAATAAAGTCTACAAAAGGCAGCAATCAACTAGAAAATCGCCATAATCAAAGCAAAACGACAGAAAACTTGTCTGAAATGGATATAATTTGTCCAGAGAGCTTTCGAAAAACCTACACAAGTGTTCCAGACCGGACATCGGGCAGCGTAATAATGATGACATGTTCCAGCTTCAACGCGTCGTCCACCCTCGTATCATTCCACATCTTAGCCACAACTAATGCTTGAGGGTTTAAAGCGGCACCAGCCGTCCGATCGATACATGGCTGATATGAAACAGATAGGCGCTCAATGACTAATAATAATCACCATAAAATTTTATCACGTCGACACTTCGCAGTCGCTAATCCTTCCATGAGCCTGCACGAAACTCCAACGTAACCAAAGATCTTCGAAAGTGACGTGGAGAAGGCCAAAGTTCGAAGGGATTTCCAAAAGTATAGAGTTTCAGCGTGCAAATTCCGGATTCAAGTTCAAGTTTCTTGCTATTCCCATCAAAAGAGGCATTACGAGGGGGCAGAGAATCAGGCTACGAAGCGCAGTTCAGCTAGTGGGAGGGGCATTCTGCACTTTCGCTGCTTCTCGCTATTCATTGCTTTGTAAGAGTTGGCAACTAGGTTCCACATACTTTGGTATCAATTCTGGCTTCACCAGATTTCACAAATCTCTGCTTGATTGCTCAACACCACAACGGAAAGCAGCAAAAGCGCAATGCTCCCAACTCCCCCTTAGCCGAACTGCGCCAGCGAGGATTACTACGGAGTCCTGCGAACCGCTATATGACCCAGTGACCGAATAGCTCGAAGGCTACCAAGAAAGGGTCGGATAAGTCTAACAGCTCCGCTGCGGCATCGCTGCGGTCATGGGAAAACCTGAGGTGAGCAATTTGAGACCCCTTCGCTGACCCAAACTTTTGTATCGATTTCTATGATACCTCCCGCAGCATTTTTCCTCACTAGAACCTCACTCCCCCTTCCCCCCCCCCTTCCTCTCCTCCGATTCTGATACAGTCCCGTACCATCAAACAGGGCACGTCGTAAGCTGGGGATTCCCAGCGACGAAGGGGTCGCATTTGGTCGTTGGAGGGGAACGGCCCCACATCTCTCTCCCTCCCCCTCCTGCCTCGTAGTTCAGGGCAAAGCGGAGGAATTTTGGAAAGTAACACCGGAAAGCTGGTAGTAAGTTGGGAAAGTTTAGAAAGATAGCACTATAGGAGAGAATTCTGAAGAGGAGGGGGGGGTATTTGTAAAACTCCCCTCCAACGGCGGGACGTGCACTCCCCCCCCCCAAAGTGCATCAAGCAAGGAGTGATGTGAGGTCGGGATTGGCATGTGATAAACAACCAGAAATAGTAAAACCGTGACATCGCCGATTACAGGAGTGTGGGCGATGAGTGGTAAAAACGTCATTTTTGTAACCACTGCCCCCTCCATCCGTGATTACGATTCACAATTACAAAAAACACCTCTCAAAACATGTTAATAGTCACCCCAATTTTCCCACGATACCAATAATATCCCGCCCATTGCAATTTCCTCCCTGTTTATGACCCGCTATGCTATACTTTGAGGAGAGTCCAATAAAAGCCCAGAGAGAACAGTGACATGTCTTTCTGGACCTTTGGAAAAACTTGCATCTATCGAATTCCTGACCACAGGGGCTTTGAACCTTGAGCTAACGACCAAAGAAAATAAAAGCGGCAGAAGTCATACCTCGGAGGCAAAAGCTATGGGATGGGGGGGGGGCATTTTGTAAACTCCGTCAACATTACGGGAAATGTTGTAAAGCCTATGGGAGCTACTGCAAAGCTACGAAATGATAAGAAATCTATTCTCACGCCATTTCTCCGATTTTTTTTAAGATTAGACAATATTTAGTGAGGAATGTGCGAAGAAACGAGTGCGATTCAAGCGAGAAGGGTTAAACCCATGCCTAGAGAGACAGAAGGAATTCTGCTGTGGGTGAACCAACTCGCCTGGGTACAGCTGTATTCTATTCAGAAACTAGCAAGGTATTCGGTTACAACTCGCTGCAAGGGTCCAAAATTACTTTGCCATCGAACGACCATTTGAAGAGAAGGGAAACAAGGGAGAGGGAAGAGAGAAAGGGTGAGGGAAAGGAAGGAAAGAGGAAGAAAACAGGAGGAGGAGCGCGGCATCGCGATTGACAGATAGTCTAAGACGTTGGATCCCTCTCGGCATCAAAAGTAAATGTTTGTCATTTGCGGTTTCAAATCTCTCAGGTGCTCTACCGGCTCGGAATGCTTGTATATATGAAGGCTACCAATGAAACTGGGGCCATTCGCATCTTCACAGCGGTTTCTCAGGAACTTCACCAAGAAAATGAGTCAGCGCATGTACAAAGAGGTGTACGAACATGTCCGTCCCTAGAAGACATTATGCCTTACTCACTTTCGTGCTATGTAAGGTGAAAGGACTGATCGTCGTAGCTTGTCAATCCCTTTTGGGATGAGACATGCTTTTCACTATCCTTCAGAATCGTAGTGGCTTAATGAATGCATGGTAGCCTTTACAATGATTTATGGGGCCGTCGAACCCAGTTTTATTTATTACAACTCACTAATGATGGTCCTCCAGACAATCTGGTGTCAATTAACCGGTTTCGGGAGACTAGCAGGCTTGGATGGCCCCGACCGGGAAATCTGGAATCTCCGGTCTGCGTACGTGTTAAGCGTGCCATTGTTCACATAACACCATAGCCGCCCCGTAGTGCTTTATGAGAGATCCCAACACAGAAGTCAATAGGGCTCTGAGCCTGTCGCTAAAAGCTGTAAGAAGTGATTCTTTGGCTCTGAGCCTGTCCTTAACTGTAAGAATGATCTTTAAGTATCTTTTACCTGTTGAGATAAAAAAGCACAGGTGCTATATAGGCACATATTCCCATCAAACGTAATCACTAGGGACCTAGCACGAACCCTTATCACTGAAAAAACGACGGAAAGCTTGCGGAATATCTCTATGTGGACCTTGAATTTTGCGAGAATGTGCGGTCAGAACGAAAAATAACACCAAGACTGACATGAGCGGAAGGAACCCACAGAACAACTTATTTCATTCCCTACAAAAATGTTGACACTGTTCGGATTGGGGGAGGGACATTGCCAAAGCTCCCATGGATCACACTGTCGAATTGCCGCTGTGGAAGAACCTGTGAAAATCATTGAAAAGCAGGTAGAGAAGCAGTTAACTTCCCTAATACACTGTTACAAGGTGCCTACAAGTCTCACCAAAGGTGTGACGCTGTAATTCAAGACTAGTAAATCAGAAGTAGTGAGAGTGCAAAAAAGCTCTCCCAGCCGAACACCCGCCAAAATGTAATATCATGAAGTGCGGCCAACTAAGAGCATTTTGCACTGAAGCAAAACAGGCTTGCCGCAGCGGTAAAGAATCAATCTGGAAAATGAGCATTCGAAATTCATTTCAAGAAAGCCACTACACCGTGGATGGAGAACGTGCATGGGAACCAATGCACATGATGTCTAACTTATTAGAAAGCTTTTGGAGAAAGCAAACCTTAATGGAATGCGAGATCAAGACGTTCAGAACGAAAATTCTCCGTGAAACCGATCACAGACATGTATGGTGACGAGCGCGTACACATATGGAAACAGCATGAGTGCCGGATGAGAGAACCAGTTTTTCAGCTGTCGACAACCTGTCTCGGACCGATCGACAAGTAATTTGTAACAAGTAAGGTGCGGATCCTTATGACAAGTCAGCCGTTCGATATAGCCTTGATTCCCATGAGTCAGCCTAGTTGCCCTGGCAGAGAGAGGTGTGATTTGACGCCCTCTTCAAACGAACAAGTAGCCAGCCATGACGGACGGCCTCTGGTGTGTGTGTGAGCACGTGGTCGGAATCAATAAGCGCTTGCACAGAAGGCGATTTGAAATTCGATTCCAACCTCGTAAGTTGAGATGGCTTGGAGGAAGTAAAGACTGGAAAAAGCAAAGGAAATAAAGGAGGGGCCAACTGCTTCAGCTAAGCCATTAAGCTCGTAATAAATCAAAAGGGAATCGTTTGAGAAAAACGAAATAAATGAATGGGGGAAGAACGTGGTAGAAAGAAGAGATTAATTGCGGAATGCCGCATAAATAAATGAATTGTGGTAGTAATCCATCAAAAGGTTCAAAAGATAGGAAAATAATTGGGAAATGGTGTGGACCTGCTAATTACCTATTGCACTTTACTATAGAAAATCGAAAAAAAACTTCACAGAACCTATCAAACCGGGAAAGCAAATGACCGAGAAACTTCGAGTCGGAGTGAAATTTAGGGCTGGACAAAACGGCAGCTGACTATGACTAAGGGGGGAGGGGAGTGATTTGTGCAGTTTGTTCGCCAAAGGACAATTGACAGTGAACGACGAATGAAGGAAGACGACACGTTCCGATGAACCACACACATAGCCACACACCCCGAGCGATGACTAACACCTGGTATCGAGCCAGCTGCGAGACGACACAAACGTCGGCTTGACCCTGCGTCGATAACGCCTTCGTTCGCCAACGTTTTACTATTGAAGATAACGCTACGCACCACACCCACTCAATGAAATCGTTGGCGCGTTGAATCTCCACCTAATTGCCCAATAGCCCAAGATTGGTACCCCTTTATATAGGTCCCTTCGTTGAAACCTAGGGTTACTTCCGAAAAAAATGTGATTCGGAAGGACAGTTTGCCAAAGACGTGAACACCATGGCACCTCGAACGTTGAAGAGGCGCAGTTTGTCGACGGGGGGGGGGGCATTCTGCTTTCCATAGATGTGCCGACCCATCTAGGTAGCCTTTTCTCGAGTTGACACGTTTTAGGATGGTGGCTAGACGATCTTGCACCAGCTTCACAAGGGTTCACAAGTTTTACCAGGGTGAGATTTGTAAACCGGAACTAGGGAAGCAATGGTAGTAAAAAATGCCCCCCGTCGACAAACAGCGCCCGTTAAAGATCCCCAACGGGTGTCATATTTGGTCAGCGTGCAGGGAGGGGCCGTATTTGGAAAGTGTGGAGGGAAGGGAGTCGTTATCGGCATCGGAGATTTCTTCTGAACCGTCGATTTTCTGGTGTACCGTACACCTATATACCTCGTCATCCGGGCAGTTGATTAGGGCGGTCGTCAACGGGCCGCAGCGCGTGCCAGGAACTATTTGCTTTTTCCAGGCTAATTTAGTCATTTTTTTCCACCTTGTGAAGATAAGGAGCTGCTAATCTGGGAAAAAGTAGCC
>MU915815.1:0-15841 GCA_036418165.1 Cooperia oncophora
CCCAGTTGTGAGGCGTCTAAAAGTGCTTGGTGGGCAACTTGTAAGCAGAGGAGAGATACCGTGGGCAGTTTTGCTGTTGAAAGATCATAGTAAATGTAAGTTTTAGAAATGTTACTTGATGATATACTGATGGGTGAATGACAAGATATCGCAGAACCAAAGTTGCGCTTCAGTAGGTAAAACGACTCAGTATAATCGCGGAAAACGTCACCTTATTTTCTGGGCTTCAAGGTGCATCTATTTGCAAGGTGAATTGAACGCACCTATCACGCTCGTAAAAATCTTTTAGATACAGCAACTGCTCCGGCGAGGTGGGGCGCGGCGTCATACCCGTTCTCTCCAGTTGTTGATACGGAGGATAAGGACTGATCGAAGGATATGAACAAGTCTTGCCGCTCACTTCGACAACTAGTGGAAAATGGGCTTGGAGCCGCGACAAATCCATCCCATCTAACACACCCGCAGCAGCATACTGTACTTCATCATAATCAGTTAACCGCGCAAAACAAGGTATTGATAGGACAACCACCTTATAATTCATTTATGGGCGGACCCCAGCTCGAAGCCGCTTATGTGTACAACTTTCTCAAAGGCACTTGGCGCGATAGATCCTTAAAGACTAGTGAGATTAATACGACTGGCATGACAGAATTCCGTGACGAAGAGGCACTGAGTAGCGCCTTTTCCAAGGAAGATACCCCTTCAGCGCCCTGGAGCGGCAACATACCGGCCCGGACGAGCCCACCTCGCCCCCCCCCCCACCTACCATTGGACTAACGGCATAGTGTAACGTATAGCGACGTAGAACGTGCTGAGTTTTTGCCAGCAATGGACAGTTCAGTTGGTAGACTCGTCCAAAGCAGCGCCAGAGTCAGCCGTTCGCTCGTCCACTGCCTCAACACTATTTCTCACTGGGCACCTTTGTTCTCTTTCAAGGTGTACATGGTATCTTGCCAACTGCCTTTGAGTGCATTTACTACCCGTAATACTTGATCGTGGGAATCGCCTCCATGGTAGGATGCTACCGTTACAGATCTTATGGGCTGCTATCACTTCCTATCACCCACCAACAGTTACACATTTCGTCTTACACCAGTCGGATCGCCCAGCTGTCGCCGGGCGCTCCTCCTTCTGTGACTTCGGCTTCGCTGGCCAAGCGGATTTGCCGCGTGCTGATTTACGGTCAACTACACTGTTCAAAGGAATCTTCTGCATCAGCCAAGAACTGAAAAGCAGCGCTCGTTCCGTCAAGACGCAGAAGCAGCAGCAGCGCCCCCGCATCACAGAAGGAGGAGAGCCGGCCTTAGCCAGCGATCCGACTGGTACGTTCATAACCTACACGGGAATAGTGCAGCCTGTTAGGATAGCCGCTGAAGCAGCCTATAATTTATGCATTCTGTCCCTTAAAGCGTCTTGCTTTGGAATGCACTCCCGCATTCAGCAGTGGAACCCTTTAAATGGCCCTCACTAAGGTTGTTGATGGAAGATAATTGTGGTAAGAGTGATTAAGTCAATTGCTGCTGTTCATAACATCTCTGTAAACAAACCCCATGCATTTGGAATAGAGCTAGCTTAGCGGTCGTACATGATGTCGTTACTAATAAGCAAAGAGGAATGAGTTCTGTTGGAATCATTGAGATCGTTATACTTGAGTCATAAGTAAGTATAAGAATAAGTTTATTACGTGTGCATAAGGCATATGTGAGAAAAAAGATCGGAACACATTACATATACAAGTTCCAATATTGATAAGTTAGTTACAATTCTTCGAAAACAGTAATTAACAGTAATTGAGTCATACCAATCGCATTGTTGTTGTGAGCATAAAGCGATTTTTCCATCTTATTCCGTCAGCTTTCAGCTCCTAATCACTTCGGTCCCAGCACGCCAGTAATCTTTCGCGGCCCCATATCAGTATCATTATCACGCGGAGACCCTTATCACCCGTCTCGGAATCCGATGTTCTCCTCTACTAACTGCTGTAATAACCTGCGTTTACGAAAATTTGGTGATCCTCCCCTTCCGAGGCCCCTTATCGGATCTTATCAACTGTTATCACTTTCTGTCACCCGCCAATAATGTTCCCGTCCCACACCCTATATCACCTCTCGGATCCAAGGTCCCGCTGTTGCTGTAACCTGCGTTACGGATTCGGTGACCCTTCCCTTCCAAGGCTCATTATGGAACTTATCAACTGTTATCACTCTACTGACTGTCACCCGCCAATAATGTTCCCGTCCCACCCCTATATCACTTCTTGGAACCAACGTTCCACGCTTACTGCGACGGGTGCTATGAATTTCGTGACAGACAGACGACACACACACACACACACACACACACACACACACACACACACACACACACACACACACACACACACACACACACACACACACACACACACACACACACACACACACACACACACACACATACACTGACAGACATACTTAGTGAATTATATAGTAGGATCCTCTATAACTTATATCATTCAGGAGCAATTCTAAAGTCTGTTAATGTGACTCCTTCCAACTGCCTATAGCGGGACATTTCGCGGATGTTCTATATTCCCTCCTTCTCCCACCATATGTTTGGTCCGGCCTTCTGTAGCACACTTTTTTAAATGACTATGCCCGCTGGCGGAGGCAGAGGCTGTCAATGTCGTGCAAACGGATGGACACGTACACGCAAACATACTTAGCGTTTAGTTACCGTATAAGATCATCACGCAAACATACCGCACGTCAAACCGTATCGATGCACACCGACAAACAGCAGCTCTCTAGGCTTCCAGCTTTACTGGCTTTAGAAGCTGGCAATAAAATCCTATGCTTGAAGTGCAAAACCATCATCATGAACCATCATTACCAGCCTTTATGATGACTAGTATTCCAGTTTACCGATGCAGCGGCTCACTGATCAGTAACGAACACATATTAACAGCAGCGCATTGTTTTTTACCAATGTAAGTTTGTCGTGAGATTTTGATGTGGAACGAAAAATGCCTAATGAGCACAGTAAATTTACGCGATTTTTGTTTGTAATCAAACAACACGGCCGTCACGTAGAATCTCTCTTACTACGCGAATGTCATGACATTGCGGACAGTCGGAGGCGTGTAACGGCAAGGGCGCATGAACCGCCCTCCATTGTCTTGCTGCGACTTTCTATATGCGTACCGGCTAGTTGCGATTGCAGAAGAACAAGCAACTGTCGTGGCAAGCGGCCAGGTTGGCGTCAAGTTATCCTCTGAAAATCGACCCGTCTGGTTGTGATAATAGCAGCGACTAGATTCTATTGGGTTGGCCCGTAACTGACTGCGTTTTTTCCAATTTTGGACTGATGAAGTGTTTCGCTGTTTTCATTTGACAGTTTGACGGATTTCTTCCTCTGTGAAAGAGAGTGCCTGATTATTTTTCTTTAATTATTGCTAATTTTTTGTGAGTGGATTAACTAGAACGCCGAGACAACGAAAATGCATCTCCCTGGAAGGCCCATGAAGACTTCATACTGACAATGTAGCAATTTTGCCTCATCTTTTCCGCTTCAGTCAAAAGCTGGAGGCTGATAGAATTCCAGTCGTACATTCTACAGGTCTACGGTTAAAATTCGATGTGACCTGGAAAGCATAAATTTCTTATGCAAGGTGGTCTTATTTACCACGTGAAAACTGGAATGGCAGGATAGTCGAATGTGGGGGGATGGGGGAATTGGCTTCTTTGTAGTTTGCTAGCTAGTGACAGAAGGAAACAGGGTAACTTCCTCAAACTCTGGTTGGACGTTCCTACCACCAACTTGCACTATCGTGAAACTCCGCCACAGCCTTCCACACGAATTTCATCGAGAGGTTCTGCCATGTGACCTTGAGTCGGTGCCTGAGTTCAGCGAGGTCGTTGATTTCTCCGCCACTGTGGACCAGCTTGTTGAGCTCCGCCAGAACCGGTAATCGAGGGGGGTTCAGGTCACGTGTCACCCTTGATTCCGTCTTTTTCAGGTACTCAACGCCTTTCGATTCCGTAGGCGAGAATTTTTTTCAACGGGAGCAAAAAAAAAGCTGTTCTATGTGACAGTCAGCGATCACTTTTAGACCGAGGTCCACGAAGATGAAATCGGTCTTTCCGTTCCAGGAACTTTTGGTCCATACCGCCAACCCGGGCCTTGGCGACTGCAAGGAATATGGTATCGTGATGAGCCATGGCGACGTTGTCGAAGCTGCTTGATGAGTATTGTTCAATTTCGCACTGGCACTACACCTTCACTTTTCGGCTGCGATCGCAGATGACTTGATTGTACATGAAGGTGATGGACGAGAGCCTGCTATTCTGCTTATAGAGGAACATCTTGTGTATCTAACTGGTACTCGAATACACACCTCTCTGGACCGAGTATTGTTCTCTGATATAGCCTCCGGCAAAGGATTTTTTGGCTCCGCCGAATTTCAGCTAAGTTTTAGTTCAGATTGGCCAATACTGGCCAAAAGGACCGAAAAACGCGAGAATCGAAGATAAATTCAAGGTGAAAAAAGAAGTGAAAACTAGTGCTGCACTGTCGAATCAGGTCGTAAAAGGAAGGTGCGCTGCTATAGGTAATCTTGTGGTGCACCACTGACGCCTTTGCATCACTCTATGGAAAGGAATAGAATGGTGCAAAGGCGGAAGTGGAATGTGAAAAACCAGGTGTAGAAGTCCAATGATTGAAGTCCGAAGACGGAAAAACGAAAAACAGTAGTGGCTGAGAAGTGATTGAGAGAAGGTGTGCTTGAGTGCCCCATCCCCTTGCAGAGGCTAAGTCTATTCACTTCTTTTTTTGATTAAAATCTTACCCGCTTTCAGTGAGATGACCTGATTCAGAGATCCCAGTTTCTCCCATGTAAACAAGAATCGCACCAAACAACGCCTCACAGGGTCCAGCTGGATGCTTACCAAACCAGCTTATAAATTACTTTCGCCAGATGAAGGGCAATTGCAACCGCGGAAAAAACCTGGAAAAAGCCTTGAAGAGGCATTTTACTAGTTTTTTTTCTGTTATTCATTATCGTGTAGAATCAACCATAATAAAATGTTGGCTAAGCGGAGGAGTAAAGTGGCAAGTGAAGCCACTTTTCAAGTGAAGCCACTTACCACAAGCGTGACCTGGCATCGAATCCCCGTATCGCCTCCCGCCCTCGCCCTTCATTTTCGAGCATTCTGATGCTGTATTGCTTCTCACCGTTAGTGCTATCGGGTACGTGAGAATTAATACTGGCTTAGTCCCAATGTCCTCAAAGTTATCGAAATTTGAACAAGGTGAAATCTACCTTATCTCTTTCAGAAAACAGGATTTCTGTTAGTTGGTCTGAAAGGCATCGAAAAACCATATAAAATTATCTGCGAAATTTTATTTTAGACAAAAGCTTAATCGTTTGTGAGCCAATACATCAGATTATCGGAATTTCCAGGGAGAATGCCAGTTCCTTCCACACTTCCCTGGATGTTGTAGTCGGTAGCAACTGCACCAGTATGCCTTGCGACAACGCAAAGTTTCGTCATGTAGAAAACGTTTGTAGACTTATTCATCAGAACTTTCTTTTTGAAACGTCTTCTTATAGCCTCGATATGAGAGTTTCGAATTTTGTGTGGTGGTAGTAGGCCTACACGTCTATGAGATGTAGGTACAGTCATTATCTGAAAGCTACATGGTGCGGATGCAAGGCACCAAACGAAAGAGAGGCAGAGAGAGAGAAAAACAATGCGGGAGAGATCACAGTCACTGGGGCCAGGACACGTCCTGGCGTTGGGGACAATTTTGCTGACTACGACTCTCCTTTGTTTGTTTTTTGTGCGACTTCCTTCCGCAACTAACCGGTCATCTGACCAAACTTTCCCAATATTGACCGAATGGAAATAGGAGTAATGTAGACAACTGCGGTCAACTATCAGAAACAATATCTTCGCGGCGCAGCCGGCTGAAGGGAGGGACGATTGTACAATGTGCATGTAGCGGAAGAAAACAGCACTAGAAAAAATTTCGGGAAACCTTCCTCACCTACAGCGACCAAACACTAGAGCCGTTCAGCTGAGACGGTAAAAGCTGCCCTGGTGGCGTCACGGATAGCGCACCCGCCCGGAAAGCGTGAGATGCGTATTTGACTCTCGCGTGCGGTTCGACTTCTGCCCTAGCATTCTAGTGTAACTACCCCCAGGTTTGGCTCTCTCATTCTTCTGCAAGCACTCCTACCGAGCGTGAAATCATCCGTTAAGGTTTACTATCCGCAATACGCCCAATTGTATGGGCCATACGACATCGCCGTTCTTCAACTCGACACGCCAGTAATGGAGCAAGGAGTGTGGCCAATTTGTCTTCCTTCAAAACAGGACCACTTATCACATGGAGAAAGACCGCATGTTGCAGGATGGGGAGACGATCGTGAGTTTACTAAAAAAATGTTTTTCAGAGGATTTACTTACGTTTTGATCTTTGAGCTGCCACATCCGCCCATTCATCTGAACGAGGGCGTGCGTGAGGTGACACCCATTTTGGGTCGCTACTTGATACCAATTAAAGGAACATTGATCGGCTTGAATTGGTGTGGTTTATGTTCAAGAACAAGAAGGGCACCGAGTAACTCCTATAAGCAAAAGAAAGTTTTTTTTTGGGAGGGGGAGCTCTGTACGCCAGTGCAATATGTGTGCTTGTGCTCCTGCCGCATTTATAGACGCGCATAGATTTTACGCTAACTTGAAAGTTTTGCACGCTGAAAAGTTGGCAGTCCTATGAAGCGAAGGTGAGGTAGTGGCAAGTCGTCTAGTTATAACGGTCGCAGAACGGTAGTCAAAAATCGGAACCAAAGCGGGGCGTGCATTCCTCTGAGACTGAGAAAGATTGAGTTATGTGGAAGTTTGTGAGGAACGGTGCAATACAGACGGCGAAAGTTAGCTCAACTTATCTAAGCTTCCTGACATGTCTGAAAGCAACTGCAGTTCGAAAAAAATCATTTTTTTCTCAAAAAAAAGACTTTCGTGGAACTCTAGTCCAGACCACTTCGATACAGACTGGCAGTGGCAGTATATTCATGTGGAAAAAGCTGAGAGAGGGAAGATCCATGTTCCACTCTTCTGAAGTTCTAAATTCTTCTGAAAAGGGCAATACGAGAGCCTTTGAAAGTACGATTCTCGGTATCTGATTTAGCAGTGGCAACGGAAATCATATCATTCCGAAGGTAACGCCACTTCCTGAGGGTATAGGTACAAAATTTCATTTAGTTATAGGCAATGCTATCTAGTTTTCCTTGGTGAAAGAAGACCAGAATGACTGATGCGACAATGTTGAGAAAATGATTATTGATGAAAAAAATTGAGAAAAATGAAAAGAAACTTGGGGAAAATGCAATGAAACTTGATAAAATGATTAGTGATTACTTCTTAGTCCCCAATCTGAAGAAAGGTCTCCGTGAACAGCGTATTGCAGACGACGAGGAGTTGAAATCAGCAACCAACGCACATTTTGGGGCAAGGGGGGAAAATGTTTCGTAGAGGGTAGTGAGAAGTTTCCCAAGCAAGTGTATTGAGGTTATGGGGACTACAATGGAAAATAAATTTTGTTCGGAATTTTCTGTTTTTTTTTCTTCGTACCGATACCGAAAGTACACTGAACACCCCTCGTACATATCTCCAGAAATCCCAATCTGACTTTATTACAGCAAGTCGCCGTTCTGATGTCACACTGCAGAAGCTCATCTATAATGGGGATGGAATCCATGCCTCAAATGGAATGTATTATATAGGTGGAGACTACCGTGCAGTCTGCGGGGTTGGCGCGATTTCTTTCTGTTATTATTCGATTGAGAACGGTAATCAGTAAATAATGCTAATTCGAGGAAATAAATGTAGAAATTCTGAAAAAGAGCAAGGGAACTTACACGCTGTTTTCTTAGGAAAACTGCTGGAATATCAATACTGTTTAGGGAGACAGTGGAGCGGGACTGTACCGTGTGAACAAGAGTCGGGCTACAATCTTGGGAGTTCTGAGTGGAGGAACTACGTGCGAAGTGGTTCGACAATATAAAAGTAAGATCTTCCTGAATATGCACCACTCTGGTGGCGCTAGTTTAAACAGAATGCTATTTTCCCGTAGGAAAGGTCGAAAAAGGTTTGTCAAGGAAAAGCTTCAGAAATAACAGCCGTATCAGAATTTTTTTTTGGGAGAAGCGGGTGCGAAGGCGAGGTACTGTTTACCACGCGTGCAGTTTAGGGAAAACATCTCATATCTGCTTCCGCTTGATTCCGTTCCACAAAATCTAAAGATGGCACTCTTGCGCTGTTCGATGCTCACCGACCCTGGATTCACGAACCCCTCCACCTGGCTGAGCGGCCAAGTACGCCCTCCCTGATGGGTTATCACAACAATGCTGTACCCCGAGAGCAAAACCTTCACCGGTCCTCCCTCTTTGAGAAAACACGTTTCCAGATGGCCTTTTGCATTTTTAATTGCTTTGGCAGCAGCGTGTATGGTAGGTTTATGACATAAGTTCGGTCTCACAAGAAGGCTCTAATTGGAAGCATCAGGTCACATTGATCTCGCTCATTGAGTCTCGCATATACGAATTGCAGAGCATTACCTATTAGTTCTAATGCACGAGAAAAACCGGCACTTTTTCCACCACGGCTCCAGATACTCAAAAAAGAGAGCTTTTTTGTTGGGTCTCAGCTCACAGAAATTGCTCGGCGAAATAGCTGGGAGTATAGCAATCGTTTCGTTACTGGCGTCACCGCTTTCTTCATCGAAGTTGCTCGGACCGATCTTTTCGGACCCTATGAAATTATATGCTCGCATGGATACAAGATTAGTTATTGTTACAAGTTACACCTTTCCACCACATCTGCGTGTTATCGTAATGCAGGGCACACTCTCAGACAAATTCGATGATGAGCAACTTCTGCTTCGCTCAGTTTAGGAGAATATGTGTTTTGATGCCATTTTAAGGGCATTATTTCATACTACGGTACAAAAGGAGTAAATCTTTGAAGCGGCTCGAAAACTCGCCCATCAGAAACCCATCCAAGATATCCTCTGAATTAGTGAAGCTCTAGAAGACATGTAGCGCTTTTTACAAAGAGCAGGCGGTGGTATAAGAACATCCCTGGTTACAGAAAGACTTCGTACAGAAGTTATTGCCGTTTGTAGTACAAAAACTCACGTGCGATTCTCCATTGAACCGTTTAAAATATTCCTCTAGGGAAAGGTTCAGACTGAGGGAACTAGCATAAGGAGAAGCAGCACTGGAGACATCTTTTCAATATCTCACCTATTTCCTGAACAGTCCGCACCCGAGAGGTTTTCACTCCAAGAAGTAGCACTGAGACTTTCGCCCTTTTAACAAGCCCGCTCCAGCGCCATTTTGCGCTAGAATCGCAAGCAGGAGCTTGCAAGTCGTTACGTATCCAGCCCTTCTCGTCGGAGCCAAATATGGGGCTCGGAGCGGGGGGGGGGTAGGAACGTCGTGCTGACATCCCTTTGCAAACATGCTACGCCCTGGGAAAAATTCACGTACTTGAAGGGACATAATATATACGGCACAATTGGGGGATAGATACCATTACATCAAGTTCATGACTTTTCAAACCGAAATCAGGACTTGGTCACAATTGCCCTACTAGTCAGGTAATTCGCTTTTCAGGAACATCAAACGATACTTACGTCCCAGTTTCGGATATGTTATGGTGGATCACACCGATTCTTGGTGAGCACGTATTTTCACAGAAGTGATGCAGTCTGTCAGACCCGAATCATTTTTTGCAAGCTCACACACTCACGGGTATCTGAGGGATATCGTGCAGCTGTTGCACCCGCGTTCGTTCCACACTATTTGGTTAAACGTTGCTTTCCGTTGATCGTTGAGCGTTTGTTATGTGCTCGAAAGTTTCCTTGATAGTCCCCCCCCCCTATAGGTACCTTCCTGAGATGTTGCGATGGCCGCGCCTGCGTGCAAATAATAAAGAGGAGGCTCTGGCTCCAGTTAGTATTATATGAAAAGCAGAGTATCTTCAGCAGATAGAAATAATCAAGATAGTTAGTAAGGGCTAGATGGTCGGAGATCTGATAAGGGGTGGGATTACATAGAAAAAGTGGAGGGGCTTTCTGACTTCCCTTACAGCGAGAGTTCCTCGTGAAGGAAGATCAACAAGCGAAGATCAACATCACTCTGAATAAAGCAAAATTCACTGCGGTAGACCTGTTAATTTTGAAATGATTACAATAATAGGATGAAAATCTAGAATAATTGATTTTAGCAAAATTCACTTTTTGGTGAAGCGAAAAGCAAAGCAAAGCACCAACATGTATAAATAAACATATAAATGGGATCACCCATTAGGTCGCGTTTACATGCTCTACTCAGCTGTATATGAAGTCGCGTGTCAAGCAGTTTGAGGGTAACACGGCACCAAACTCGTCCTCTGTGTTGCTGAAGCTGGTGTGGAACAGCAATTGGTAGAAAACGAGTGATTGGTTAAGTCCGTACGGCCCTCCTTTTTTTGGGTGCTGATACGACCATCTCCGTCCCTCCGTCCCTCCTCATGGAGCGGCAGCGGGGGAGGGGAAGAGGGGGGGTGAATTGCACATGTAAAACGGGAAAAGCCGCAAGAGAAGGACCCCTCCCTCCCTTCCCCCTCCCTGATCCCCAGGTTTTCTCCAACTTCCTGCCACTTTTCCGGAAATTCCCAAAAAATTCCGCTTTTTTTAATTAAAAATTGCTGTCGAGTGGAGGGAGGGGGTATATAGTACACATGAAACAGGAAAATCACGAAAAGTCAACCACCTCTCCCAGAAGGCCAGAAAGTAAGCAGAAAGTAAATACGACCCCTCTCCCCGCCCAACAAGGAGCAAGTACGTCCCCTTCCCCTTTTACAACGTCCGAAAAATCAACTATCAAAATAGATTCTCCAAGTTCTCTCTTGTTGTAACCTCGGCATCGTTGTTTATTCTGTTTATATTGCTATGCCACTCGAGGTTTTTAGGTGGAAATCTTTATTTACGGCCTAACGTTTCGACTTGGTCGTCTTCTTCAGAGGCCTAAACGCGTTTCGAGGTTAGGAAATGAACACTACCTTACTAAGCGCCCAACCAACCCTAGCAGTTCCGATGGCGTGTTCGGAACTCAACCCGAAAGCCCACACAACACGAAGAGTGCACTCACCAAGCTTCCACCGTATATCCGCAATCACATGCGGCTAGTAGTTAGTAGAGAATGAGACTTACTATAGCATCTCCTGACACGTCTAGAAGTGAGGAGACGCACGTAGCACTGCTACTTAGAGCTCGCAATACGGTATGTATGGCAGAAGGTCATTTGTCACTGACGGACACTCATCTCGGCTGTTCATCCTAGGATTTCTGACTGAAATCCAAAACGCCTCTAACGCCTTCCTTGCCGAAATTTCCGTCTCCTGCGCCAATATCGTACACTTGATTTCAAAGTTGTTGCCGTCATGCTCCTCAGATTTATGCCTGCCAAGCGCTGTCGTGAGCCTATCACGTCTCATACCAGCTAGGTGCTCGTTTATTCGTATACCTAGCGGCCTTCCAGTCTCTCCGATATATGTGCGTCCAAAAAAGGCTCGCGCTTGGAAGGCATAAATCTGAGGAGCATGACGGCAACAACTTTGAAATCAAGTGTACGATATTGGCGCAGGAGACGGAAATTTCGGCAAGGAAGGCGTTAGAGGCGTTTTGGATTTCAGTCAGAAATCCTAGGATGAACAGCCGAGATGAGTGTCCGTCAGTGACAAATGACCTTCTGCCATACATACCGTATTGCGAGCTCTAAGTAGCAGTGCTACGTCGTCTCCTCACTTCTAGACGTGTCAGGAGATGCTATAGTAAGTCTCATTCTCTACTAACTACTAGCCGCATGTGATTGCGGATATACGGTGGAAGCTTGGTGAGTGCACTCTTCGTGTTGTGTGGGCTTTCGGGTTGAGTTCCGAACACGCCATCGGAACTGCTAGGGTTGGTTGGGCGCTTAGTAAGGTAGTGTTCATTTCCTAACCTCGAAACGCGTTTAGGCCTCTGAAGAAGACGACCAAGTCGAAACGTTAGGCCGTAAATAAAGATTTCCACCTAAAAACCTCGAGTGGCATAGCAATATAAACAGTATCAAAATGATTTTTTTCTTAGGCCCAAATAGACCCCACACTCCCGGCGACCAAATGCGTGTTCCTGTTGGGGATTCTCCAACAATGATGTGCCCTGGTGATACCAGCGGTATGATAGAGCCTTGACACTTGCTCGCTTCGACAACTGTTGGAGAACTGGTTCGACACCGACCCCAGGGCACGCCATCTTTATGATAATCACAGCAGGGGTCGTATTTGACTTCAAGGGAGATGTGCTCGTAAGTGCAGGGTCTTCACGGAAGTGAGGGTGCAGCGATACCCAGATGTCGTTCAGCTTCAATGATGAAAGACTTATCCATGTGAAGAACCCCTGAAGAGACACACACAAGACAGAAGCAACCTGCCAGCGCAGAAGTGGGGAACGGGCGATGACAAGAAACACGATGGACGACATGAATTAATAAACAGATGAAAATACATGTCCGGACCTTTCTGATCGCAGGAGCACATCTACTTGCACGGAGGAAGCCCTATCTAGAAGTTGCACCTTCCCAATACCTCTGCGTGAGAGCCCTATGCATGGCGCATTACAGAGGTGATGCCAATCGGCGCCGTAATGAACCACTTCCTGATACCCCTCTCGAACATATGTTCATGAACTATACCAAAATCTCCAAGGAACTTGAATTTTTATGGTGTCGGAGGGGTGGGTTTTTCGTGTTTTTCGGAAGGGGCTGCTTCAGAATAGCAGGATTAGGGATGCAGGTAAAGTCTCGCTGGAAAGTACAGACGTCCGAAATTCCGATGCTGCTTTTTGTGTCACGAATGGCTTTGCATGAAGATTTATGGCAGTTCAATGCGTAAGACCTTGTAAATGACCCCGGAAAATCACAACGGGATCGCAACGGAGTAGTTCCTTGAAAAGTGGTTTTTTTTGTCGGAATCGCTTAGACTCAGGTAATAAGTGTCAACCTAGTGCTCTACAGCCCAGCTTTCTCTGAGAGCTCCACTCTCAAAGAGCTTATGGATGTGCAAGCGAAGGGTATTCTCGAAGTTTTAAGGCTTCAGACCGCATCCAAACCGTGAAAGAGTTTGCACCAATACCACAGCACAAAGCGTGCTTACCTTTGAATGACCGCGAACAGGTAATATTCAAGTGCTGGCACTTGCATTTTCCCGCATTTTCTTTCTTTCCTTGGGTTTTTAAATGCTCATTTATGATTTATTACTTTTTTTTACCTATTTATGATTTACCGGTTGGATCGCCCAGCTGTCGCCGGGCGCTCCTCCTTCTGTGACATGGCCCGGCTTCGCCGGGCCATGCGGATTTGCCGCGTGCTAAGTTACGGATCGTTGACCAACCACACTGTTCAAAGGAATGTTCTGCATCAGCCAAGAACTGAAAAGCAGCGCCCGTTCCGTCAAGACGCAGAAGCAGCAGCAGCCCGCCGCATCACAGAAGGAGGAGAGCCGGCCTTAGCCAGCGATCCGACTGGTACGTTCATAACCTACACGGGAATATTGCAGCCTGTTAGGATAGCCGCTGAAGCAGCCTATGATTCATGCATTCTGTCCTCTTAAAGCGTCTTGCTTTGGAATGCACTCCCGCATTCAGCAGTGGAACCCTTTAAATGGCCCTCACTAAGGTTGTTGATGGAAGATAATTGTGGTAAGAGTGATTAAGTCAATTGCTGCTGTTCATAACATCTCTGTAAACAAACCCATGCATTTGGAATAGAGCTAGCTTAGCGGTCGTACATGATGTCGTTACTAATAAGCAGTGAGGAATGAGTTCTGTTGGAATCATTGAGATCGTTATACTTGAGTCATATCGATCGCATTGTTGTTGTGAGCGGTGAAGCGGATTTTCCCATGTTACTTGTCACTTTCGACTCCTATCACTTCCGTCACCGATAAGGGACCTCGGAAAGGATATGGCGATAAGGGGTGTCGGAAGGGAAGGGTCGTCAAATTCGCAACGCAGGTTACAGCAACAGTGGGACCTTGGATCCGAGAGGTGATATAGGGTGATATGATAGTGATATGGGACGGGAATGTTATTATCGGGTGACGGAAGTGATAGGAGCTGAAAGTGACAAGTTAACATGGGAAAATCCGCTTCACCGCTCACAACAACAATGCGATCGATATGACTCAAGTATAACGATCTCAATGATTCCAACAGAACTCATTCCTCACTGCTTATTAGTAACGACATCAACTGTTATCACTTTCTGTCACCCGCCAATAATGTTCCCGTCCCACACCCTATATCACCTCTTGGATCCAACGTCCCACGCTTACTGCGACGGGTGCTATGAATTTCGTGACAGACAGACAGGACGCACACACAAACACACACACACACACTTACAGACATACTTAGCGGATTATATATAGTAGGATTATGGCTCATTTTCTTCGTGTTTCTCACATTTATCCTTGATTAACGTCGCGTCTTTTTTGTCGTTTATTTTCGCAGATCTTCCATTTTTCGGTGTTTGTTTGTCCGCTGCTGATCTGGTCCTTTGCTACGAGAGTAGCAGGAACAAGGGGGGGGGGAGTCGTATTGAGCAGAAATTTATCACAACGCGATGGCGTACCCTGACCGCGCTACACTCTCCTAGGTTGAGTTTTACACTTTCTTTTTTTGCTTTTCCAGGTGGGTTATCCATATTTTATCTGTGTTTTCTGTGTAGTACTACTCAGTGATAGATCAAAAGGGCACCAGTAATTTAACACATTGAACGCCGCGTGAATTGTCGGCAATACACGCGCATACTCCCGTTTCTCGCGTTTGTGTATTGCCCACAATTCACGTTTTGTGGATCGGTTTTTTCGTGGATAAGAGTGCGACTTGAACCATTCTCACCGTGTATATGTTCAGTGAGCTTTGCTTATGCTTAGTTCATGATGGCGTGAAATAAGCTGCTCATTGGAGTAATTCATTAATATTATTACAAAATAACAGTCAGTGGCGCGGTAGTTGCACTTCTCTTATGATAGCTCCGCATCGCTACAATGGTAGTAAGACTTCTAGTGATAATTAGTGTCAATTTGCAATACATTTGATAGTGTTTAATTCATTATGATAACAGTATTTATGTGGTCAAAAGTGACGTTTAGATCTTCTACGTTGTCCAGATCCATCTATGCAGCTAAAAAAGTCATCATTCATACTGAACAATGTAAAAATGAGCGCAAAAGTAACCAGAATGTGCGTGTAAAGGGGCATGCGGCACAAAGACTCCCGTTTCGCGCGTTTGTGTATTGCACGCAATTCACGCGCGCGGAGACGCAGGAAGTAAAAACGGGAGTCGCCGCAAAAACGCCGCGGCGTTCAATGTGTCAAATAATCGCGGCTCACTACACTTTTACTTTCAGACGGATCAGTACCAAAAAACACGATTCACTTCGCTTATAACCCCTGGGCGAAAGAATACCGGCGCCAGTGACAATTTATCTGGAGCAAAATTGCACTATTTGAGAATAAATTCAAAAGAATAAATGAGTTTGTATCAAGTTTAATGAGTGTAATCCCGAAGGCACATTGAATGATTACTTGGTTGTTTCGTCGTTCGTCAGGGAAGACTCACTTCCACAGTCGGCCGATGATACTCGCCAAAGAGAGTCGAAATCTCGGCTACTACGTTGGGAAGTGTGCAGTGTAAAAACTCAAGCTCCGGCAGCCACTGGTGCATCACAGGGAAGCATACGTTGTTCACCTACCATTTCCTTTCTCGTTC
>MU915815.1:15941-29536 GCA_036418165.1 Cooperia oncophora
AACCAAACCCTAGCAGTTCCGATGGCGTGTTCGGAACTCAACCCGAAAGCCCACACAACACGAAGAGTGCACTCACCAAGCTTCCACCGTATATCCGCAATCACATGCGGCTAGTAGTTAGTAGAGAATGAGACTTACTATAGCATCTCCTGACACGTCTAGAAGTGAGGAGACGCACGTAGCACTGCTACTTAGAGCTCGCAATACGGTATGTATGGCAGAAGGTCATTTGTCACTGACGGACACTCATCTCGGCTGTTCATCCTAGGATTTCTGACTGAAATCCAAAACGCCTCTAACGCCTTCCTTGCCGAAATTTCCGTCTCCTGCGCCAATATCGTACACTTGATTTCAAAGTTGTTGCCATCATGCTCCTCAGATTTATGCCTGCCAAGCGCTGTCGTGAGCCTATCACGTCTCATACCAGCTAGGTGCTCGTTTATTCGTATACCTAGCGGCCTTCCAGTCTCTCCGATATATGTGCGTCCAAAAAAGGCTCGCGCTTGGAAGGCATAAATCTGAGGAGCATGACGGCAACACTTTGAAATCAAGTGTACGATATTGGCGCAGGAGACGGAAATTTCGGCAAGGAAGGCGTTAGAGGCGTTTTGGATTTCAGTCAGAAATCCTAGGATGAACAGCCGAGATGAGTGTCCGTCAGTGACAAATGACCTTCTGCCATACATACCGTATTGCGAGCTCTAAGTAGCAGTGCTACGTGCGTCTCCTCACTTCTAGACGTGTCAGGAGATGCTATAGTAAGTCTCATTCTCTACTAACTACTAGCCGCATGTGATTGCGGATATACGGTGGAAGCTTGGTGAGTGCACTATTCGTGTTGTGGGGCCTTTGGGTTGAGTTCCGATCACGCCATCGGAACTGCTAGGGTTGGTTGGGCGCTTAGTAAGGTAGTGTTCATTTCCTAACCTCGAAACGCGTTTAGGCCTCTGAAGAAGACGACCAAGTCGAAACGTTAGGCCGTAGAATAAAGATTTCCACCTAAAAGCCTCGAGTGGCATAGCAATATGAACAGTATCAAAATGATTTTTTTCTTGGCCCAAATAGACCCCACACTCCCGGCGACCAAATGCGTGTTCCTGTTGGGGATTCTCCAACAATGATGTGCCCTGGTGATACCAGCGGTATGATAGAGCCTTGACACTTGCTCGCTTCGACAACTGTTGGAGAACTGGTTCGACACCGACCCCAGGGCACGCCATCTTTATGATAATCACAGCAGGGGTCGTATTTGACTTCAAGGGAGATGTGCTCGTAAGTGCAGGGTCTTCACGGGAGTGAGGGTGCAGCGATACCCAGATGTCGTTCAGCTTCAATGATGAAAGACTTATCCATGTGAAGAACCCCTGAAGAGACACACACAAGACAGAAGCAACCTGCCAGCGCAGAAGTGGCAAACGGGCGATGACAAGAAACACGATGGACGACATGAATTAATAAACAGATGAAAATAGATGTCCGGACCTTTCTGATCGCAGGAGGATATCTACTTGCACTCAGGAAGCCCTATCCAGAAGTTGCACCTTCGCAGTACATCTGCGTGAGAGCCTTCTGCATGGCGCATTACAGAGGTGATGCCAATCGGCGCCGTATGAACCACTTCCTGATACCCCTCTCGAACATATGTTCATGAACTATACCAAAATCTCCAAGGAACTTGAATTTTTATGGTGTCGGAGGGGTGGGTTTTTCGTGTTTTTCGGAAGGGGCTGCTTCAGAATAGCAGGATTAGGGATGCAGGTAAAGTCTCGCTGGGAAGTACAGACGTCCGAAATTCCGATGCTGCTTTTTGTGTCACGAATGGCTTTGCATGAAGATTTATGGCAGTTCAATGCGTAAGACCTTGTAAATGACCCCGGAAAATCACAAGGGGATCGCAACGGAGTAGTTCCTTGAAAAGTGGTTTTTTTTGTCGGAATCGCTTAGACTCAGGTAATAAGTGTCAACCTAGTGCTCTACAGCCCAGCTTTCTCTGAGAGCTCCACTCTCAAAGAGCTTATGGATGTGCAAGCGAAGGGTATTCTCGAAGTTTTAAGGCTTCAGACCGCATCCAAACCGTGAAAGAGTTTGCACCAATACCACAGCACAAAGCGTGCTTACCTTTGAATGACCGTGAACAGGTAATATTCAAGTGCTGGCACTTGCATTTTCCCTCAATTTCTTCCTTTCCTTGGGTTTTTAAATGCTCATTTATGATTTGTTACTTTTTTTTACCTATTTATGATTTACCGGTTGGATCGCCCAGCTGTCACCGGGCGCTCCTCCTTCTGTGACATGGTTCGGCTTCGCTGGCCAAGCGGATTTGCCGCGTGCTAAGTTACGGATCGTTGATCCAACCACACTGTTCAAAGGAATGTTCTGCATCAGCCAAGAACTGAAAAGCAGCGCCCGTCCGTCAAGACGCAGAAGCAGCAGCCGCCCGCCGCATCACAGAAGGAGGAGAGCCGGCCTTAGCCAGCGATCCGACTGGTACGTTCATTACCTCCACGGAAATGTTGCAGCCTGTTAAGATAGTCGTCGAAGCAGCCTATGACTCGTGCATCCTGTCCTCTTAAAGTGTCTTGCTTTAGAATGCACTCCCGCATTGAGTAGTGAAACGCTTTGAATGACCCTCGCTAAGCTTGTTGATGGGAGGTAATTGTGGTTAGAGTGGTTAAGTCAACTGATGCTGCTCATAACATCTCTGTAACAAACCTACATGCATTTGGAATAGAGCTAGCTTAGCGGTCGTACATGATGTCGTTACTGATAAGCGGTGAAGGAATGAGTTCTGTTGGAATCATTGAGATCGTTATACTTGAGTCATATCGATCGCAATGTTGTTGTGAGCGGTGAAGCGGATTTTCTCATGTTGACTTGTCACTTTCGACTCCTATCACTTCCGTCACCGATAAGGGACCTCGGAAAGGATATGGCGATAAGGGGTGTCGGAAGGGAAGGGTCGTCAAATTCGCAACGATGGTTACAACAACAGTGGGACCTTGGATCCGAAAGGTGATGTATGGTGACATGATAGTGATATGGGGCGCGAATGTTATTATCGGGTGACGGAAGTGATAGGAGCTCGAAAGTGACAAGTTAACATGGGAAAATCCGCTTCACCGCTCACAACAACAATGCGATCGATATGACTCAAGTATAACGATCTCAATTTCCAACACAACTCATTCTTCACCGCTTTTTGGTGAATACATCATTTGTTATCACTTTCTGTCACCAGCCAATAATGTTCCCGTCCCACACCCTATATCACCTCTCGGATCCAGGGTCCCACGCTTACTGCGACGGATGCTATGAATTTCGTGACGGACAGACAGACACACACACAAACAGACACACACAAACACCAGACATACTCAGCGGATTATATATAGTAGGATTATAGCTCATTTTCTTCGTGTTTCTCACATTTATCCTTGATTAACGTCGCGTCTTTTTTTCGTTTATTTTCGCAGATCTTCCATTTTTCGGTGTTTGTTTGTCCGCTGCTGATCTGGTCCTTTGCTACCAGAGTAGCAGGAACAAGGGGGGGGGGAGTCGTATTGAGCAGAAATTTATCACAACGCGATGGCGTACCCTGACCGCGCTACACTCTCCTAGGTTGAGTTTTACACTTTCTTTTTTTGCTTTTCCAGGTGGGTTATCCATATTTTATCTGTGTTTTCTGTGTAGTACTACTCAGTGATAGATCAAAAGGGCACCAGTAATTTAACACATTGAACGCCGCGTGAATTGTCGGCAATACACGCGCATACTCCCGTTTCTCGCGTTTGTGTATTGCCCACAATTCACGTTTTGTGGATCGGTTTTTTCGTGGATAAGAGTGCGACTTGAACCATTCTCACCGTGTATATGTTCAGTGAGCTTTGCTTATGCTTAGTTCATGATGGCGTGAAATAAGCTGCTCATTGGAGTAATTCATTAATATTATTACAAAATAACAGTCAGTGGCGCGGTAGTTGCACTTTTTATGATAGCTCCGCATCGCTACAATGGCAGTAAGACTTCTAGTGATAATTAGAGTCGATTTGCAATACATTTGATAGTGTCTATTTATTATGATAGCAGCACTTATGTTGTCAAAAGTGACGTTTAGTTCTTTTACGTTGTCCATATCCATCTATGCAGCTAAAAAGTCATCATTCATACTGAACAATGTAAAAATGAGCGCAAAAGTAACCAGAATGTGCGTGTAAAGGGGCATGCGGCACAAAGACTCCCGTTTCGCGCGTTTGTGTATTGCACGCAATTCACGCGCGCGGAGACGCAGGAAGTAAAAACGGGAGTCGCCGCAAAAACGCCGCGGCGTTCAATGTGTCAAATAATCGCGGCTCACTACACTTTTACTTTCAGACGGATCAGTACCAAAAAACACGATTCACTTCGCTTATAACCCCTGGGCGAAAGAATACCGGCGCCAGTGACAATTTATCTGGAGCAAAATTGCACTATTTGAGAATAAATTCAAAAGAATAAATGAGTTTGTATCAAGTTTAATGAGTGTAATCCCGAAGGCACATTGAATGATTACTTGGTTGTTTCGTCGTTGTTCGTTCGGTTGTTTCGTCGTTCGGTTGTTTCGTCGGAAGACTCACTTCCACAGTCGGCCGATGATACTCGCCAAAGAGAGTCGAAATGAAGTAAGAAGCCGAGTTCTGGAAAGGAGGTAAGGAGCCGAGTTCTGATGGAGTTTAGTTGTCTCGCATTCTGTTTTGTCCATACCCACTACGCGAAAACTTACGTTGGAGTGGAGTTGCTGATCTAGCACCACGGCTACTACGTTGGGATGTGTGCAGTGTAAAAACTCAAGCTCCGGCACCCACTGGTGCATCACAGGGAAGCATACGTTGTTCACCTACCATTTCCTTTCTCGTTCCCGCCAGCAGCAGCAAGGAATTTAGCCATTAGCGCCACTGCGTATTCATAGGCTTTACTTGTTGACTGCATTGACTGCGCGGCAGTCTCGGGCGCTAATACCTGCGATGAATCATCGCAGCCAGCCCCGAGTTCTACGGTGTTGAAAGGACAGCAGAGGGACAGAAGCCATGGGCTCTCTGTTACCCCACAATTTCTACAGTCTCTATCAAAAGTACACAGCGAGTAACATCACCATCAGTCCGGTCGGTTCCCGAGATAAACACCTGTAGTGTTTCCACTACTGACTGTTCTCTTCCTAGGTCTGCCCATAGTCAATGACCGTTGGTGGAGCAATGCAGCTGGAGGCGGGGTCATCCGGCCCCCTCGCTCCGCCCCGACTGAATGCAATATCGCAAACTATATGCAATTAATGTTAAACTCTGATACAAGTTTCTTCTTTGATCACAAGGAGCACCCATGGTACAGCGTTTCTAAGATGCTCCTTCATAAGCAAGAATAAGCACTCTACCTCACTTACAATCATGACAGGATGGTGCCATCCATCATCATCATCGAGCTCGACAGCTTACTCCGCTCGCATCAGTTCAAAGCGAGCACACAGTATGTGTACATTAAAGACCATAGTACGATCACTCACAGTTTGGTGTGCGTGACTATCAGCCCCCCAGCTGTCGAAGCGTAGCGGTTTCCCCGTCCTAACACGGAATGGAGATACAGGACCGCGAAACACGCTAATTCCTCCGCCCTGTCCTGCCCTTGCGGCGCAGACTCCCGTTTGTGCTAACAGCAGTTCCGCGCGGCGCGTGTCGCGCGCGGCGCTCTTGGCACTTTGCCGGTCCTGTAACTGCGCTTTGGAATAGGTCCTGTAACTGCGCCTTGGAATACATAAGGAAGTAAAACGCAATTCCCTGATGCGGATAACATTTGAGGTGTTGCTCATGCTGCAAAGTCCGAATAGAAGGTGATGAAGATGACAAAGGCTAGAAATGAAGAACAACGAATGTAGATGTAAATAAAACAAAATCGAAAAAAAATTAAGGAAATGCAAATTAATCAGAACTTCTAGTAGAATTAATGTCAATTTCTGCAACACGGCGCGATTCCGTCTCCAAAGCCATAAAAATACTTTGACGAGTGGAACGCCTGGGCCGTTTTTATTTTCACCAGTCGGGCGGAATTGCTGCGTGCTAAGTTACGGATCGTTGACCAACCACACTGTTCAAAGGAATGTTCTGCATCAGCCAAGAACTGAAAAGCAGCGCCCGTTCCGTCAAGACGCAGAAGCAGCAGCAGCGCCCCCGCATCACAGGAGGAGCCGGCCTTAGCCAGCGATCCGACTGGTACGTTCATAACCTACACGGGAATATTGCAGCCTGTTAGGTTAGCCGCTGAAGCAGCCTATGATTCATGCATTCTGTCCTCTTAAAGCGTCTTGCTTTGGAATGCACTCCCGCATTCAGCAGTGGAACCCTTTAAATGGCCCTCACTAAGGTTGTTGATGGAAGATAATTGTGGTAAGTGATTAAGTCAGTTGCTGCTGTTCATAACATCTCTGTAAACAAACCCCATGCATTTGGAATAGAGCTAGCTTAGCGGTCGTACATGATGTCGTTACTAATAAGCAGTGAGGAATGAGTTCTGTCCTCTTCTGTTGGAATCATTGAGATCGTTACACTTGAGTCATAAGTTAGTATAAGTATAAGTTTATTACGTGTGCATAAGGCATATAAAAGAAAAAAGATCGGAACACGTTACATATACAAGCTTCAACATTGTTGAATTGAGTTAAAATTTCCGAAAACAGTAATTGATTGTGTCATATTAATCGCATTGTTGTTGTGAGCAGTGGAGCGAATTTTTCACTGACTTTTCGCTTTCAGCTCCTATCACTTGCTATCACCCGTCACCCGTCAATAATATTCCCGTCCCATATCACTATCATATCACCCTATATCACCTCTCGGATCCAAGGTCCCACTGTTGCTGTAACCTGCGTTACAAATTTGGTGATCCTCCCCTTCCGAGACCCCTTATCGGATCTTATCAACTGTTATCACTTTCTGTCACCTACCAATAATGTTCCCGTCCCACACCCTATAACACTCTCGGATCCAAGGTCCCACTGTTGCTGTAACCTGCGTTACAAATTTGGTGATCCTCCCCTTCCGAGACCCCTTATCGGATCTTATCAACTGTATCACTTTCTGTCACCTACCAATAATGTTTTCGTCCCACCCCCTATTTCACTGCTCGGAACCAACGTCCCACTGTTGCTGTAACCCGCACTATGGACTCGGTCACCCTCCACTTCTGACCCCCCTTATCGGTCTTATCAGCTGATATCACATCCTGTCACCCACCAATAATGTTCACGCCCCACCCCCTATATCACTACTTGGAACCAATGTCCCACTGTTCCTGTGAGCCGCACTATGAATTTGGTAGTCCTTCCCTTCTAATGCCCATTATCAGATCTTATCAGCTGATATCACATCCTGTCACCTACCAATAATGTTTTCGTCCCACCCCCTATTTCACTGCTCGGAACCAACGTCCCACTGCTGCTGTGGCCCGCACTATGGACTGGGTGACCATCCCCTTTGGACGCCTCTTATCGAATCTTATCAACTGATATCACATCCTGTCACCCACCAATGGTGTTCCCGTCACACCCCCTCCATCACTTCCTGGAATCAACGTTTCTCTGCTACTGGGACAGGTGTTATGAATTTCGTGACACACACACACACACACTTAGCGGATTATATATAGTAGGATGTTTTGTGGGAATGCGCGGCCTCGAGGGATATTGCAGAAGCAGCACAGTTGCTCTTGAGTTCTGGCCCTCGTCATCATCTTCAATTCTTATTTTGCAGCACCTAAATGTTATCCGCATCAGGAAATTGCGTTTTACTTGTATTCCAAAGCGCAATTACAGGACTTGGCAAAGTGCCAAGAGCGCTGCGCGCGACACGCGCCGCGCGGAACGGCTGTTAGCATAAACGGGAGTCTGCGCCGCAAGGGAATCAGACGGAGGAGAGTGTTTCACGGTCCTGTATCTCCATTCCCGCGCATGTTGGGACGGGAAAACCGCTACGCTTCGACAGCTGGGGGGCTGATAGTCACGCACACCCAAACTATGTGTGATCGTACCATGTGTCTTTGAGTCTCATCCTCTGCTGATGCACAGGCGTGTCAGGGCGGGGCCGGATTTGGTTCGGAGACGGAATGTTTGTTATCAATCACTGTCGCATGCTGTCTTTGGCAGTTGTGTAGATCGAGTTGGTGCCACGTCAATGCGAACACCCTGACACGCTCTGCATCCGCAGCCAGCAAGACTGTCTGTAATATCATGACTGAGGGCACTCATAATTTTTAGTCCCGCTTCACACTTTTGTGATGACGGAAATTCAAAGAGAGAAAGATTTCGGAAAGCACGTCGTCTCATCTTGAGCAGTCGCGTTATGCGAGCGAAGAAATGCGTATTGCTGAGCACCCTCTTCTTGGATAAGCCATGTTGATACCAACCGTTAAAAAACGCAAGAATGCATGCATGTATTCCGCTGATTCAGTGGTATTAGGTCGTGGCAAAAATAATGACCGTTTTGAAGCAAATATTTTAAAATATCATAACTCGCTTCAAAGTGTTGCTTTTCAATCGAAATAACGACCAAAAGAATCAACACATTTCTGCCAACGAGAAGGCAGTTTAGATATTCCGGCAGCATAAAATTCTGGAGTTCTGGAATCGACGAAATCGTTGAATGCCTTTTCTACGTCGTCTTGGTTTCGGAAGCATTTCTCGCGTAAGAAAATTTCGAGATGCTTGAAAAAGTGATAATCCGTAGAAAAAGGTCTGGTGAGTATGGAGGATGGTCGAGAGTTTCATATCCCAACTCAGTTTTTTGAACGTGCGGTCGGGAGTTGTCGTGGAGTAGGGTCGCCACCTTTCTGTTGATCAATGCGGACTGAATCCGATGCGATTTCGGTGCATTTTTTCGATTTCCTTACAGTTTTCGTCGCTGTGATGGTTTCTCCTGGTACCAGAAAGCTGTGGTGGATCGAAACAGGCTGTAGACCACCTAAACAGTTACCATGACTTTTTTGGTGCAACTCCGGCTTGAGAAAATGTTTAGGAGCTTCGTCGTGATCCAACCACTGTCCTGACCGTCGTCTATTGTCGTATTGAATCCATTTTTCGTCACACGTCACAATGCGTTGCAGAAAAGGATCGTTTTTGTTCCGCAAAAGATGAGACGAACAGACTTCGAGACGACGAGATTGCTGGTGCTCAGTCAACTCATGCGGGATCCACTTGTCAAGTTTTTTTACCTTCCCAATTTTCTTCAAATGACGTGCTACAGTTCCGAAGTCAACTCCCAGCTCTTCAGCAATTTCCCTTGTGGATGCTCTTGGGTTGGCTTCTATCTGTGCCTTCAATTCGTCGTTAACTTCCGATGGCCGACCGCGTCCCTCCTGATCTTCCAGGTTGAAGTCTCCATTTCGGAATTTGTCGAACCACCTACGCGTGGTGCGCTCATTTGTAGTACCTTCGCCCCATGCGTTGGTGATATTCCTAGCTGCTTCCGCAGCATTACGGCCGAGTTTGTACTCGTGAAGCATGATGAGTCGGATTTCGCGTCTTGACAACATCTTCGCGGGTGACCCAAAATCGTAGAAGAAATGGTGGCAGAGAAACGGGAAAAAATTTGTACGATAGCTTGAAAAATGTGCTTCCGAACGATATATTAAATTACTATATTTGCCTAAGTTTTCAATGAATTATGATCAGTGGGACATAGTAGATGCGAAAACGGTCATTTTTGCCACGACCTAATTCTTTCCATCTTCAGAGTTCTGTCCCGCTCCTATGAGTAGTTCAAAGTACACTCACTTCCGGATGTCCCACTCTTATGAGGACTTCAAAGTACACTCATCTCTGAAGAGTAACGCCTCAGCCTTAACCAATGATTGCTTCAAAAAGATTTTGTGTGTTTCCCTGAATTACCTAAGCATGTATCCGAATCTGCACATTTTTAAGGGAAATAGTGTAGTGAAGAAGGTGCAGTGAAGTATTTAGTGATGTTTGAGTCAGCTAATACATGCTTCTGGACGCAAACATTGGAAACCGCTATAGTCGACCGTGCGATCTCGAAACAGTAGTAAAGGAGACCTTTTGTAACGGTGATCCATTCAGTTTCAGCATTGAAGGGCGATCGAATCAGATCCGAACGCCGATCGCTCTTACGCTGCGTCTTAGAATGCGGTTCAGGAACTGCTGCTGCTCGCAGCAGAGCAGGAAGAAGTTCAAATTTTCATGATCCATGATTGATTCTGCTTGAAAATCTACTTGAAAAATGAAGTTTCAAGGAGTTCCTCAGTTAAGAAAAATCAACGATATGTTCCAATGTCTGGGGGTTCCTTGAGTCGAGTTGCATTTTTCAATGATAGTGACAGATGACGTAGTTGATTTCTGGAGGATGATACTTTGCATCATCAGTGCTTCACATTCTTGATAAATGAACGAGAAACTTTATTCTGCGAAAAACCAGGCTTATGTTGCTTTCCAGCTGCGTACTTGCAGAAGGAGAATCATTCCTTGTAGACACAGACGACTTTTACTAGGTTCCCTTTGAAGAAGCTGTTGCATCCATACCTGGTGCGTGCAGGAAGGTTGCGTACCTAAAAAAACGATAGCACAGAATCTGACCAGCACAAAAACTCTGAAACTTCTTCCCGTTTTAACATCCCGCTCACCAAAGGAAAGCTTCGTAAATCATGAATTTTCGCTATTTATATTCCTTGTATGCAGAGGGCATTTGTACACTGTGCATATTATCGTAGGATATTTACATCAAACAGTCAATCGGACAACTGTCATTCAGCAAAACGACACGACTAGTTCTCCCAAAAGCGGCACAGGAGCAGGTGCCACCTTCAAATGAAGACATAGCCACGCCTTAGCTCCGCGATATGATATCTCTATACGAGGGAATAAGGTGTCTCCTGACTTTATCGCGATCTCGATACACCCCACAATATCTATATGTTTTGAAAAAAGTTTTCGCTTGAACTCACATCCATCCGTTTGTGCTGTTTCGTCTCCCAAACCGTTTATTAGGGTTAGTCCAATCATGACTGGGACTGACCCACCTCTCGCAAAGGTTCTTAACAGATAGCGTTACTATGTGGAATATTCTTGTATGAGTAGACTTACCTTTCAGCCGTGAACTTATGAGGTGCATTAGAGGCCACAACACCTCTGGCTTCGTTACAAGCGTCACTGGAAAGTCCTGGGTCCCATTTCTGGAAAAGAAAGTTGGTCCAAGAATTTATGCTCGAGATCCACTCATGAGGGTGTGGAAGATTGCGCCTGATTGCAAAATGAATTATTGTCAAATGTGACAGACTCTAGCAGAAATGTGCCGTTTTCGTCACTGGAAAGCCGCGAAGAGGGAGCACGAGAGCTGTTATACCTGGCCGCCACACGAGACTTCACCACCTGTCCACAAAGTGCTGCACAGCATTCGCAGCGAGCAACATGAACTGCAAGCTGCCTATCGCGGTCAGTAGTAGAGAACGACCACACATCAAAGAAGGGGGCAGAAGGCGCAGAAGGCATCTGGTCACCTCTTCCTCGCAGTCTCATTTCGGCGCACCTTCGGTTCACTTCTCACTTGAAAAGAGGATTTTCGAAGGTGAGCGCACAGCGCAACTTTAAGGAGGCAAAATCATAAATTGTTCGGATTTCATCAAATGTTTCTTGGAGAATCGATATAAGTGATTCAAGGAGAAAAAAACATTTCCAGAAAACCAACTAGCTGAGGGTTGAGGAACCGATTGAACGTCGAGTACCATTCTTCCTTCGCTGTGTAGGTAGGGCATCTACCTGGAAACGCATAATGGTTCTCCATTGTAGAGTTACAGGTACTGAAGAAATGAAACTACTGTACTTACTTAGAGCCTCTACGTTGATCAGGAGGAAGCACAGTGGTATGAGAGCGAACAACATTTCGATTGTCACAAGATCTTGCCGGACCATTTTATGGGCAATCTCACCAATATGGTTTTGCAGTCAGTTATCATTGGAATAATCTGGAAATCGTTTTCGAACCGTTGGATAATTTGTGTACCCCTTTTTCCATCTTATTCATGTGTGCTGCACTATAGCGAATCAGAAGTCGATGGAAACAAAGCACATTGTGTTACATTCAAGTATGAAGTTTGATCGTTATTGATCCACAGCAACTTTTCGGCAGCGAAATGCCTTGGCATATCCTACGACGATTCGAACTGCCCTAGTAATTACAAATCACAGCTGTTGGAAGAATGGTGAGAAGTAGGGTTTTGAAAACCATGATATGGGGCAGGAGACAAAAAAATTTGTTGGGAGACTTACTTTTGGAAACAAGCCGTGCAAGCACATTCTTGCATTGCCGCATGACGCTCAAGACAGTGGCCATGAATACCACTGGGTTCACATTTGATATGATATCTCTTTCGGAACGTGAACTGGAGTGCAGCGTGTTGTTAATGGGAATCCCTTCTCGAGATTTTCTTCTCTTAGAGGCAACTTAAAGGCTTCTCGATAGTTTCCGCCATCTAAGCCTATGATTTAGAATTATCAGTCTGGAAATATGAGCATGGACTTCCTCAAGTTGCCTTGTTGACTGGCATTTCTAGTCAATGTTCATGATGTGAATGCGGTGCTGTGCTATAACTACCAGGCTGACGGGATAGTTTTGCCATTTTCAAGCTTTTTTTCAGAGAATCGTCTAAGAATCAACATGTGCCTTTTCAATTCGAAGTCACAACACAGTTGGACATGGTATATTAGACACTAGTGAGAGGTCTGCCTCTTTGATCACGCGCACCTTGACTTATCCTTGTGGTGATTCATGTTAACACGTGATTCGAGTGACAGCGTTCACATTTGACGTGATAACCTAATATCGTAATATCGGAACGTAAGCTGGAGAGCAGCGCGTTGTTAATAAAACCCTTGTTTGAGAGCTTTTTCCTCGGAGGCTACTCCACGGCTTCTAGACCATTTACACCATCCAAGCTAATGATTCCGAATAGCCGGTCTGGAAATGCGAGCACGGACTTCCTCCAGTTGCGTTGAAGACTAGCGCTTGCAGTCATAAGCTCTAACATATGCCATTTTCACTCCAAACTCACACTACAGTTCTTGATACATTAGACACTAGTGCGAGCTCCGCCCTATAATCACCGTCTGTCGATGTTTTTCAGTAAGTAGCATGTGCGAAATTATAGAAATGCAAAAAAGTCTTGGAGGAGAAGCCAGCAGCAGCCAGCAGAATCGTATTTTATTACTTGAATCACGTGTATGACATGGGTCATCACACGAGAACGCAAAAGCGTAGTCAATGGTGAGGAGCTTGTATAGCGTTTAATGTAGCATGGTTAACTGAAACGCGAATTTGAAGTGAAAATGGCCTATGTCGAATCTTACACGGTTGAGATAAAAAGTTTGAAAATGACAGAACTATCTCTCAGCCTGGTAGTTATAGCACAATACCGATGGGTCACATCGACATCCTGAACAGGGACTGAAAATGCCAGTCAACAAGGCAACTTGAGGGAGTCCATGCTCATATTTCCAGACTGATAATTCTAAATCATAGGCTTAGATGGCGGAAACTATCGAGAAGCCTTTAAGTTGCCTCTAAGAGAAG
>MU915816.1:0-15836 GCA_036418165.1 Cooperia oncophora
TCATCAATTTTCAACCCGTGGGTCCAGATAGGCTTATTTCATTTGGATTCATTGCGAACGGCTCTCAGTCCTCTTGAAATCTTTTCAGTCCGAGTTGGTAGATGAACAAAGCAAAACGATAAACTCCGCTGTTGATTTTTACTTCATTGAAGAGAGCGGCGAAAAATTTAAGGTAGCTTTTTTCAAGTGATAGAGGTTCCTTCTATGTTCACTTTCTATCTCTTCGTATATTCATGATGATGTGTAGAACCATTGAAGCAGTGAAACGCTACCTGTTAAATGTTTACGGAGAAGTTGAAACTAATCCCTTTAAACACGTCGAGTTTCTGTTTTCTCTCATCCTTATGGAATTCTGTGGTCAAACTTCCCAACTTCTCAGAAATTATAAATGGCTTTTACACCTCGCAGTCCCCTATTCTTGAAAGATGCTATATCCTGGCTCGCCACATGTTCCTTGCACGTTTTGGTGCTTTGACAGCATACATCCTCTATCTATCTCCTCACACTGTTTCACAACAGGACCATGACAAAAGTTCAAAATGTCACGTAACCACTGCCGAAAGCGCGTTCATACTTTGCGAGCCATCTGCGCCAGCAATTGTTCTGCGCGTTTGCTCGAGGTTGACATCAGTCACAAGCCTGAGCGATTAAATCGCGAAGTGTGAACGTAGCTTGAAGAAGGACAGGACACGCGACCCGAGATATAGCAACGGTGGTGCACGGGCCACGTACCTGTGCTACTTCAGCCATTGTGCGATTCTGCCGATGACTTGAACTGTTTTTCCTTGCACTCCTTTCCTTTTTAAAGGCTTCTTACGTTAACATTACATGTGTTCCTTTTCGCTTAACCTTTTCGGCGCACTCCGGCTTGGGACAGGGGGCTCTTTCACTACTTACCATTGTCATGTTCGTTGCCTAACAAAAGTAGACTAGCGGTCTTTCTGAACGTTGACTTGTTTCATTTTATGGCTGGACAAGATTTCAAATATCTCTAAATTGTGGCTCGACATTGGGAGGTAGCGAAGACCCAAAATGCCCCTTCCCTTTCAAGCCGAACTGTCCTTCTTTTTTTATTGGCATGTTAAGCCGTCCCAAAACGAGATTAAGGGATGCTATTCAATTGTTAAGGCGAGGGGGGGGCACAAATCAGGAGTATGAGGAGTTCGATAGCATATTAGTGTTTTTATTTTTTTTCTCTTCAAGCATGCTGACTTATCTACCCCCTCTTCGCTCGTGAGAGGGCGGTCTTTTGCTTGAGGCAGGGAAGCTCAGAGTCGTATTGGGAAATCTTTCTATCGTCTTCGCTGTAACGTAGTCATGGCACATCCTGCCGTTGGGAAAAGATTTTGCAAAATATGACTCCCTCAGAAGTTATTCTCTGGTATGACCCTTCCCCTGTCTTATCGACCGTTTTCCTCAATTATCCCAAGTTCCTACCACTTTCAAGAGTTCTCCGAAAATTCTCCGTTTTCCCCTCTAAAACTGCCCTCGAGCGGATGCTGGAGTGAGGAAAGGGGTTATAAAGCGTGACTCGGGGACATTTGTCTTGAAATTTTCTCCTTTCTTTTTTCTTATTTTTCGTTCCCTTTCTCTCATTTTCCTCGCAAATAATGCAAACCCAATAGCCAACAAAAGCGCCCCCCCCCTCATTGATTCCAGAACTTAGTGCGCGATATCGCGTTACTGACCTCAAGGAAGCTTTGAAAAATTAGTTGCTGACAGTTACTTATTCAGATATCTTACCCCTTTCGACCGTATTTTTACATCAGCACCACTGACGGTGCTGAACATCACGTTGTATCAGTTCTCTCAAAGAAATATGGTGGCATTCTAGTAATGGAAATTATCGACAAAGAAGATTTGGATTTGGTAGGAATTTCATTTGAGCTTAGAACTCTCAGCACTTCGACTTTAATTAGTCCTTTTCCAGAAGAATCATCTTTCTGGTCTGAAGAAAACATACATAAAGCTATCCTTTCCAAGTACAGCCGAACTGGCGAAAGTCAAGAAAGACCTCATGCCACTTGTTCGTAAGAACAGGAACAGAATCAAGAAGGAGTCACAGTACTGCTCATATCTTGCAAGGTTGTTCCCGTGAAAATGATGCCACCTTATACATGTACAAACTGGCGAATTTTCAGGAATATGGGTGGATCTAATTACGAATCACGAGAAAATGATGTTTTGACCGATATTTTGGATATTAGGTAGGTTCGCCGTTTTAGGGTGCATTCACAATTTGCCGATGTGGGGAATCCGCGATTGAGGAGAAGAAGTGGGCAACCAGAGCGGCTAGAAGGCCTATTGCACTCTCCCTCTACAAATGGCGGCATTCTAGAAAAATAGATCAGGGAACAGCAATCGAATGGGAGAAATGTGTTTTTTTGTTACTCGTTAGCTGGCTCTCCGGCATAGTTCGCCTTGGTGGGGGAATTTTGCTGGTTCCTCGATCATTGCCTGTGCCTCATGTGGAGCCCTGCAAACACTTATAGAGCTATTAGTAGCAGAATATTCGCTAAACTTGAACAGTGCATGGGTTTTTGTCAAAGAATGAGACGCGTTATTTCTAAAATGATTGGCGATAGCACAAATGCACCTGCCGAAGACGAAAATGCCAACCTCACTCCGAAATTTCTTGTCTCGCGGTATACCCGGCTTCCCCCATACTATCCACCATCTTATGAGTTTGCCGCATTTTGCATTTGGTCTCAAGCTTCGAGAAATATCAATTTGTCAAGGTTACCGTCAATCGTATGGGAGAACAGCTGTAATTTCTGAGTTGGAATCAGATACGATCCCCATGGACTAAACGCGGCACTCCCTCCAAAGACCAGGTACGGGGCCTGATGGGGTTCTCTCAACGATGCTGTACCCCGTACATATTTGCCTGGTTAATACGTCTCTTTTACTTAGTGCACAGTTTCCGACGTTGCAAGAGCGTGACGCCTTTGCATTGAGCGTGATACTGGAGCGTCATTGATGTGGTCATATGTATATATTTATTTGTTTTGTATTTGGTAGTTATTTAGCGTCATTTGGTTGGTTACAAGAGGGCATCATGGCACGCGCCCACGCAGCGCTGCTACCAATGACTGGCGAAGCACAGATCGCGCAGCTCATGCCTTACGGTATTTTGATTCAAGTGCGAGAAGTCTAATGATTTCAGAGAACATGACCTGCCTTATCACATGAGAGTAGCTATTGATGAAAAATATTTTGTGGGAAAATGGTATAGTGTTAAAGGCATCAGTGCAACAAGGAAGCCCAGTATCATCAGGTATGCTTTCCATTACCCTAGGGCCTATGTTATTTAAATTTTGTTCACATTTCCAGTATTCCTACCCTGATTGATCCAATTCGACGTGTCATAATTGGCTTTTGATATTGACCAACGAAACACCATATGAAATTCTGAGATCCAGCTAATGGACATATAAATGATATCGTACATGGTTAAGTCTTTGAGAACGGTGTTCCTCTCACGGGTACAGTACTCGAGGACGGGAAAAGATCTTAAATTGCCGCTTTGTCGCGCGCGGCGATGGGCGCGACATCTCCTTATTTGCACTACCCTTTCGGTTGGTGCATCGGCTTTCATGTAGACAAGGACATGGTAGAAAACTATGTTTATTTTGGTGTTATGTCAATGTCCTTTTCGACCAAGTACCGGCTAGTCTCGTCATTAGCGGGCGCAACGTTGCACCGACGCCACACTGCGCGGCGAATTACGATTCTGTTGTCAATACCCCAAGACGGGGAATGACACGGGCGCGGTAATGCTCTTTGGTTATTCTCTCGGCTCAGCTGTTTCAAGAACTAGAACTACTCGTGATCGATGGCCTGGCTTCCTCAACTACACCAGCGCCTTTCTTCCTTCGTTAACCATTTACTTCTGATTTCGTACGCTTTTAGATCGACGGAAAAGGATTTCTCATTATCAATCGTGACATAGTAGCAGCGGAAATAGAACCCTTCGAATACACACCCACCAGGAAGAGTAAGCAAGGGAGAATTTTTTATATTCAACACCCGATGAAACAGCAACAATCCGAAGGTACTGCGTCCAGTACACTGCGTACTTTAGGAACTGTACAATTTTTCCTGTAGTATAGTGTAGTTATACGTCTCCTTAACTATATCTACTTTTTCAAGGTTTTTCGATCACATTCTTCAAGTCCGACCGAATATTATTGTTACGTACAACGGAGACTTCTTCGATTGGTCAGGTGAAACTTTTCATTTGTTTGTTTTTTGGCTCCGTCGTACCGCTGGTCGAAAAGTGGGACCAGTTGACTCCAAAGAATCGACGACAAGCGATAAGTATATACATATCGATACAGAGAGGGGACCATCTGTGATTTTTGAGCGTAGGGTCTGGAGAATTCACGATAGGGAATAAATTGAATACTGGGAATTAGCGCACTGAAGAATACAGTTCTCTGGAAGTGCGACCCAGGCTTTCCTGGATACGTTAAGACCAGTCGTTGCTATCTCGGTCGACGCGGCATGAGTGCAGCTTTTTTCCGATCGCAGTGTCCGGCTTCGATTGGAGCACGGATGCACACGGGCGCGACGGTCGCAGCGCGACGGCGGAACGAATAGCGTTTGTCCATGTCGTGCAACCTCCATTTTACAGGGCGGACTCATCGACTCTATGTAATCCCTGTTGCATATCATTCGGAATCGCATAATCCTCTGTTGGCATATTATTTGGAATCGCATAGTCGCCTGTTTCGTGAATTCTGCGGATGAATTCGCATACTCCCTTTGTCCCAAAAGGCGCCTTCGTTACATGAGCAACCTTTGAAGCCTAATCGCTGATTGCTGAATTCATCTGTATTTCCTACGCTTTCTACCTTTTAAGGCCGTTTGTTGAAACAAGGGCGCAAATAAGAGGGATGAGCATGGAAAATGAGATCGGATTCGCGAAAGATTCCGCCGATGAATTCAAATGCCGAAACTGTATCCACATGGATGCGTTCAGGTTTGTTTTGGTTTCTAATAAACTACTCGGCACAAATAAGGAATTTCGCAAGGTTTTAGATGGGTAAAGCGGGATTCCTACCTACCTGTTGGAAGTCAGAATCTGAAAGCTGTTGCTAAAGCCAAATTACGCTATGATCCAGTAGAAGTTGATCCCGAAGAGATGTGTAAAATGGCACGAGAAGACCCACAGGTTCGGATATTTTTCATCTCATAGTCCTTCTATCTGGAAGTTTTTTAATACGAAAATTTTCAGAGTTTAGCGAATTACTCAGTTTCTGATGCTGTAGCCACCTATTACCTGTATATGAAATACGTCCATCCATTCGTTTTTGCTTTGTGCACCATCATTCCGCTTGGTCCAGATGACGTGAGTACTACTCAATGTTTTAGTGGACGTTGTTCGACGGCGCGACTACAGTCCTGTTCGCTGCGGGTGGTGGGGCGTGCCAGATGGGAGATTGGTTTTGGCGCAGCGCCAGCACGTTCTCCACCAGTTTTCGAAAAGGGGATGCGACATTGGCGGAAAATAGGCTGGTTCCCGATTCGATCCCGCCCCTGACACGCTTCAGCATCTGCAGCGAACGTGGCTTCTGCACGCTTCCGTGCACGCCGAGATAAAGCCACAGTAATCGCGTTCGTCTGCGCTTTTCTGAAGCAGAACTCGAGAATGGATTTCTGTTTCTGTAAGAGGGCATAGAGAACAAGTTTAAGTCGCCCTCCCTCCTGGATACGAAAGTTTTGAACAAATTAGAAGCCACTTCTCCTTATACAGGTGCTCAGAAAGGGCTCAGGGACCTTGTGCGAAGCACTTTTGATGGTGGAAGCTTTCCATAGCAACATCGTGTTTCCTAACAAATATACAGAAGATGATGAATACAAATCGACTAAGGAGTGCCAAAAGTGAAATATGAACTTGAAATGTTTAGCAGCCATGAAAAATCGTCTACAGGATCGAGTCCGAAACGTACGTTGGTGGTCATGTAGAGGCTTTAGAAGCAGGCGTGTTCCGGGCTGATATTCCGTGCAGGTATCTCTTTACTATATGGAAATTTAGAATTGCATAATGGCCGCAATTATTCATGTTTTTAAGAGTTTCGGGTGAATGACAGCGGCTGCACTCGAGAGCTCCATGATTCGTACACGAGTATGACACCTGGAGGAACACTCTTCCGACGAGTATAGCATACCTCTCGAGAATGTGAGTCGATTTATGAGGAAGCCGGGACGGTAAGCTTATGCCACTTGAACCCTGTGAGAGAGTGGTGTAGTTAAAAAGGCTAAGATGGTGGGCTTTCGACACTGATCAGCTGCTTTTGGGATGCGCATGGGAGCAAATCTCATTTAACATGTAACTACACCCCTAAAAGAATCGGAAGTGGTGCCATCAGGAAGAAATTAATTGACTGAGGAAGCTTTACCTTCTGAGTTGAGGATATAATAGCCTGTATTCGTTATTTTCAGTGTGCAGAAGTTCAACAAGCCTTCACTGACCTGATGGCTATCCCTGCCAGGTTTGAAATTTGGCGAATGATCTCTGAACAACACCTTCGAAGATTTCAGCTATTAACTTTTAGGATGGAAAACCCACGAATTTACCACTTGGACGTTGGCGCCATGTATCCGAATATCATTCTTACAAACAGGTTACAGGTAAGCTTCTCACATACATTGTTATTAATACTTTTTAGGCACATATCGGCGATGGGGGGGGGGGGCATTCTAGCGCTTTTGGCTATTACCGTGTCAGCCTGTGAAATCTGTATACGTTACAAGTAGTACAGAGCCTAGTTTGGGCAGAGACATGCCGGCCGATCTTCGTAAATAAAAGTACTTGTCTATCTCTTGTCAAAGCAATGAAATACCATTCAAATACCATTTTTATCATGGTGGCTCGACGGGCTTGCTCCTGTTTTACAAGAATTCACAGATTTTATCAAAGTCAGACATGTAAAGCGGAAGTGGTGAAGCAGTGGTGGCAACCATGCCCCCCCCCCTTGCTATTTTTGTCACTTTGTGATTTCCTTTTATTTTTCGATTACAGCCATGTGCGATGGTCAATGAGGAGATATGCATGGCATGTTGTTATAATCGTCCAGATGCCAAGTGTAAAAGAGTCATGAATTGGGAATGGAGGGGCGAACTGAGTAAGAAACTGGTTTCTAGAACTTTCCTATCCAGTTCACCTGCACAGTTGCTCTATTAAAGCTCCTGCCACGCGTGGTGAACTCCAACAAATTGTCCAACAGCTGGAAGGGGAAACTTTTGGTAAACCAGCAAAAGCGTTCCATCAATTAGAAAAGGCTGAAAGGCAGGCTATTGAGAAGAAAAGAATACAAGGTGAGGGACCTCTGTTGGCGCAAACAAGAATGAGATCTAAATGGAGAAGACTGATTCGTTTTTCAGACTATTCTCGTCGTGTCTACGGTAAAACTCATCTAACTCGCCTTGAAATACGACAGACTATGATTTGTCAACGTGAAAACGCTTTTTACGTTGACACGGTTAGAGCATTCCGCGATCGCCGGTAAGCGAAGGATTCCTCCTACATAGAATCTGAGTTTTGGACCAAATTTTATACGTCTTTTCCTTTGTTTTAGGTAGATTACAAAAGTGTTGAAAAAAGCTAAATCATCGCTCGATGAACTGTCCAAAGACGATATCGCAGGCATCAAAGCTGCCAAAGGTGAATAAGTCCTCAGTTCCGGATACTTAGCATCACCTACAGTCTCACTCTTCGAAGATTCACTGAAAAACTCGACTTGGTCAGAAATAATCGTCGGAGTTTTAAGCACACACGATTTCGAGCAATGAGCAAAAGCACCGCGTTAAGACTTCGCGATGATGCGTGCCGACTCACTACCATTGCAACAGCGCTCCTTTGCTAGCTCAACCTTCTGACCATAGGTATTACAACCATTCTTGCACGGGTGGCACTTGACCAGCCGCGCCGGACTTGCTGAAAGCAGGCGGTTGCTCCTTAAGCATGAGGCCGCGTACAGACTTCACGATGACGCGCTGCGAGGCGCAACATCGCGCTTCCTTCGCCCCAATGCTAAGTAGGAGCGCGGTATAGGCGGATACCAATTAGCGCCGAGCGCTCGCGTTGGGAGAGTATAGAAAAATAGGAAGGTGCGAAGCTGTGGAATGCGTGACTTTCTCTTCCCTTATTCTCTCTATCTCAAAATACTAGTGGCCGCCACAGTCGATACCTGTCTATGATTGCGCTTCCACCTACCATTGGGTCAATCGCCTCGTACTGCATTGATGCGCGTCAGCGCGAAGTCTGAACGCTGCCTAGTATGCTTTTGGAGCGGAACCGGCAGTTTGCGTCAGTTATGGCAGAGGTGGTAGGCGTTTTCGCTCCGAACGGTGGAATGCCCATGATCAGTAGGTAGAGCTAGTCTTGAGTGGGAGTTTCGCCAAAATCTACCGCCACTGACGGATTTTGACAAAAATTACCCCTAGATATTGAAAAGAGAGGTCGTAAAGGGTGAGCACTACAGTGCGATTCAAACTTAACGGGTCAGACTTAGACAACAGTGTTACAAAACTTCAGAGAGGACGAAAATCATGGAGCTTTCCCTGCATTTATTGGAATTAGTCCATCAACGTTTTCATAGTCCAAAAGGAGGAGTTGGTCCATCAACGTTTCGTTAAAAAGGAACTCGAGGTGTAATTTTTTTTCTGGAAAGTTCAGTCTTCGTTTCCAGGTCGTATCGTTTTATACGAATCTCTTCAACTTGCCCACAAGTGTATTCTAAACTCTTTCTATGGTTATGTGATGCGCAAAGGCAGCCGATGGTGATTTTCTCAATCATTTCTGTTTTTGTCAGCTCAATAATGGGTCAAAAGTGTTTGATAGTACCTTATCTACCGTATCTAACTTTCACTCTGACGACAAACACTTGACCGTGTGATGGCGTCTTTTATAAGTTGGAAGCTCTTCAGGTTTTCCATGGAAATGGCTGGCATCGTCTGCCACACTGGAGCTAAAATCATTACCGAGGCAAGGAAACTTGTAGAACAGATTGGAAAGCCACTTGAGTTAGATACCGACGGTGGGTCATTGACTGGACTGCTCATTTTTGTTGTCCAACAAAAATATGTTTCTTCTAGGAATATGGTGCTTACTCCCGGCATCTTTTCCTGAGAACGTCACCTTTGCTCTTCAGAACTGCAAACGAAAATCTGTGAGTGACTGGAGGCTTTCCAAGCTTCTGAAATGTTCGGATGTTTGATGATCTGTAGAGGCGAAGTTCCCATTCGGCTCTTGACAACAGAACCGAAACGGATAAATACACCTAAAATTTTACCAGCGGACCGTATACGTGGTGAGCGGTGCCGCACACGGCAGCGTTCAGATTTCGCGATGGCGTGTGTCGAGTGTATATCGCAGCAAAAGTCCTGAGGCGGGCTGGCCGTGTGTGGCACCGCTTCCCCCCCCCCACTTAGTCACACCCAGTCTGGGACATATTGCAGAGTTTATATCTTCTCTCAAATTTTTCGGCCTCTGAAGCTGCAGAAGGTTACCTCGCCCTTTTCGCAGAAAGTCCCGCCGATTTCTGGAAAAGGTCGTGGGAGCAAGAGTTATAGAGCGAATCTTGAAATACCATTACTGAATACTGGGCTGGCTAGGGGCAAGAATCGCAATAGTTTCCAGTTGGATCCGTTCAGTTGACAGCACGAATTAGTTAAATTTGCTTAAGTCATTAATTTTATTGAAAAATGTGTGTATTTTAAAAGGAGAACGACATATGTGTCTATGTCTCACTTCCGTTTGTGATAAGAAGCGTATTTAGATCACTGTGTCGTATCCTGGTGCTATGCTGAACGCTGTTGTGAACGCAGGCTTCACAAATGATCAGTATCATAATTTGCAACCAGACGGGTCGTACACGATCACACAAGAGAATTCTATTTTCTTCGAGGTACGGTGGCTTCTTCTGCAGATGATGTTACAACTTATTGTTTCTTCTTCAGGTGGATGGACCATACCAGTGCATGGTTCTCCCTGCTTCAAAAGAGGAAGGGAAGAAACTCAAAAAGAGGTGATGATGTTCATCACAACTGCACTTTTATTATTTAATGCTGGTTTCATCCGTCAGGTATGCGGTGTTCAATTTGGACGGATCCTTGGCTGAACTGAAGGGTTTCGAAGTGAAAAGGCGTGGTGAACTCAATATTATAAAACACTTCCAATCAGACTTGTCTTGCAGCCTTTCTTTCGTGGAACGACCTGCGGAGGTTAGTCTTTCTTACTACCAACCAGCTTTCAGATGATTTGCATACGATCCTGCAGCGGTGGCTGCTTAGGAAGGGACGCGCGAGATGGGTTTGGCGCGGCGCCAAACTCGTTTTAACCCCAGTTAATGTGAGCAAGCAATCGAAGGCGCCGCCAACTTCCGGCTTATCCGCCTCAGCAACATGTGGAGAACAGTGCCAGACCCATCCCGTTTGACATGCCCCTTTATCTGCAGCGAACAAGCCTGTACGCCACAGGTGTTTCTCATTGGTTCTTCGTTGCAGGTCTACGAGAGCGCCTCACGTGAAGCGGACTACTGGCTTGATGTTCTCTTTTCAAAAGGAGGGACACTGTCTGACGCCGAGTTGTTTGATCTTATCTCTGAAAATAGAAGTATGTCAAGAAACTGGACGGATTACGGAGGTCAGAAGAAGTACGATATAGTACAGCGCTAAAAGATTGGCTGAATTTCTCGGGGCTTGATCCACTTGAAGGTGAGCTGTTCAGTGCTTTGGTGCTATGTTTGTACGGTTGACCACCCCCCTTCCAGGATGCCGGCTTAGCATGTAAATTCGTCATTTCACGTCACCCCATTGGTGCTCCGGTGACTGAACGCGCCGTTCCCGTAGCCATCTTTCAGGTTCGTCTGTTTAGCTCTTCTATGATACGAACTTTATTTTCAATGGGAGATTCAGGCTGAGGAGAAAGTTCGATGTCATTATCTGAAACAATGGACAAAGCAGCCCGGTCTACCTATAGAGAAAATGAACATAAGGGAGGTTGGTAGCGCGTACGATATTTTCAAGGCTCGGCGACGCCTTAGGTGGACGGAGTTGCGAGATGACGTCATTGGCGCTCCCTTTTTCTTTTACCCGCCCTTCTCATCGTAGAGGCGGTGAGAGTAGGGGCGCTCTGATGACATCGTTTCCCGTCCCCAGCCCAACTCTAGCAATCCCGCTCGATCCGCTTCTGAATATCGCAGCACTTGGGTGGAAAAGAAAAACGGGGGGGGCCTGGTTTTCTCAGCTCCTCGGACTGGGATACTACAATTGAACGGATTTGCGCGAAGCTGGTTATACGAAAAACTCATTTACCAATCCCCTGCAGCAGCAAGGCATTACCCAATCCGTTTCAGCAGAATTTCCGCATCCCGGATTGGCTTGCTAATAAGATAAAGAATCGGTAAGGATTCAATTCTAAGTGTCGTCATTGTCGCTATTCATGCTGTATTTGTAGATTTGATGCTATCCGCCAGCCAAGGATCACAGATCTTTTCCAAAAGAAGAGTCCGGACGAGTTACCCCCGGTCATCAATGACAACGAAAGCGCAGTCGAGATGAGATGGAGCTAGAGGAGACTAGTGATAAAGACGAGGGGAACAAAGAAAACGACCCGAAGAAACAGCGTTCAGTACCTGAGGTGGGTAATGATTACCTATGTCAGTTGTTTTTACAGACTTTCATGAAATGAATAGTTGAAAACTTGGTCCACGATCTGGGTGGGTGGAGACCTATAGCCATTACGTCTTCATTGGCGCGTCGCCCTTTCTAATGCGGTAAGAGGGGTCGCATTGATGAAGGCGCAACGATATGAGTCTCCGCCCATCCGATCATCAAAGAAATTCCCACAAATTCTGTCATTTGCATGCCCCTTGGGTTGAGAACTATTTCCGCGGCTTTGCTCGAACAATCCTCAAGATATTTTAGGCTACCAAAACTTAACATTTTCAGAAAACCGCCGAAACTCTTACAAAGAAAACGCTTTCGCGTGACGGCTTTGACGAATGGCTGCGATATCTGAAGAAGAAATGGCGATTAGCCAAAGTGAATAATCTCACCAGGAGAAAAGAAAGAGGTTATTTTAAAAAGAAAGTTCGAGCAGTTTGCATTTTCTGGGATTTATTTCTTTTTTAGGATCCACAATGGTGGAACGAATGTTGACAAATACTCGAGAATCTATGCGAGATAGGATATGGCAGGTATGTTTCTTGTCTTATGACTGGGGCACATTCCGCGATGACGACAGGCGAAAGATGTGCAGCAACTCATGGTCTTCGCTCGTTCCTCATTGAGGCAGCGTTCAGACTTCGCTATGACGCGCGGCGATGCGTTACCACAGCTCCAATGCTATAAACAGGAATGCAGCTGCAGACGGGTATGGATTGGCGCCAGCCGCCCATGGCGTGAGAGTGTAGGGTAGTATGGGGTGGGTACGCGCTGCCTAATCACACAGTCGGGTATCGGGCTGCGCTGGCCGCCAGAGTTCTGGGATAGTGTAGAAGAGTAGGAGGGTACCAGAATTTGTGAAGGCGGTGCCTACCCGACTGTTATACTGTACTCTCGAAGCACAAGCCGCCGTCGTCGATCGATACCCCTCTGCGGCTATTTTCACGTCTACAGCACTGGAGCAGTAAGAGCGCGTCAACGCGCGTTGCAGTGCTTTGCAGCGCGTCGTCGCCCGTCATCGCGAAGTTTGAACGCCTAACGTCCATCCCTCTCAATGATTCGCGCTCCAATGAGGGAGAAGCAGTAGTAATCAGTACCCACCCGCTAAGTTATCGCACAGTGTGCCACCAAGTCCTTTTGAGGTATTGGAACTATGGATATAACTTCATTTGCACAGATACTGTCGATAGAGGAGACGATAACACCCGGTATATACAATGTCTGGGTAGCTCTAGAAGGCCGAATGGACAGATTCCAGCTGCGAGTTCCTCGAATTGTGATCATAAATGAAAGGGTATAGCGACGAATTTTCATGTGAATTTTATATGAAAGAGTTGTCTCTGATTTTCAGGAGCCCACAGAAGGCAGAGATGTTGTACGCCGAGTGCTGCCTCATCACAAAGCAGTACATTACTTGTACGAACATATCATAAGCGGAGTATGTTGTTTTTGTGAGATTTTGTTAGTGAAATAATTTGAGTAGTACATCGGTTTTCAGAGTACTGAACAGAAGCTTATGAATGAAATCAATGAAAAACTGTGCTGTTCACGTATTGAAGGTATTTATGAGTCTCAAACTCCGTTGATGTTCCGTGCATTAACTCAGATTGGATGCCTTTGTCGTCCACTGGCTCCACCGATTGGTGGAGTGTACTCGCTTGAGGTAGGTATAATTTTTGAGGAAATATTGCGCAAATGTTAGGCTGCGTCCATACTTTGCGGCGGTGTCCACCAGCGCTTCGAGCGTCCGTCAGCGCCAGGTGCTAGGACAGTATAGACATCGATCTAGCGTCCACCAGCGTCCAGGAGTGAAGAGCATGGGGAAGTAGAACTGTAAGAGACTGCTTTTACAGTATTGGGAAGTAAGAGGGAGCATACTGCTGCATTAGGCGTCGTGAGGAATTGCCTGCGTGTTGTAAGCGCACCGACTGCCCTACAGCGATACCGTAACATTGAATGCTTCTGTGCCTTTAACAGTTGTAACGGTGCGGTTGCACACGCGAATCGTCACGACCTTAATCCAGTTTCTGATACCTCCTATTTCTCGATACTCCAGGCAGCCTTTTGCTAACCCTCCTATAACCACTTACTCCCCACTGCCTGGTCGGTGGACGCTTGGACGCATAGTATAAGCACGCCGCAAGGCTGAGGCCGCATGAGAAATTCATTTTCGTCTCGCTGTCTCCTTACTGATTTATTAAGCATCAAGAGTATCCTGTGGCTCCAGCATTTCAGTCCAATTAGGGCACGTCCCTGTTTGCTTGAAGAATAAATTTTAAGCGCGCCGTGTGACTCCGTCGCGCATTCGCCTCCTTCCCCATCTCCCCGTATTACATACGCCTTTTTCTTCTGAATTCCCCCAAGTTCCTCCCGCTTTGCCGTGCGTTTTCCCAAGAAATTTCGCTGCGTGTTTCTCCTGACAGAGAGGTGTCCGCGTCGAAGAAGAGGGGGGGGGGGAAGTGGGGGAGGCCAAGGCACCTGAAACTGGAAAAAAAAACCCAGAAAAGAGGAAGTGTACCCTGCCGCAGCTGCCTGCTAATTTTCTGCACGAGACATACCATCACTCAGGTGAGTGGGACAGTATCTCAGTTCATATAGATAGTTCGCTGTTGTGACGCTGGGCGTGTCAAGAGGGCTGGGTGGCGCAGCCACTCCTATTCGCCACTCCATTTTTTACCAGCAGTTAAACCAAGGCAAGCGACAACAGTTTGTGGAAAATACGCTAGTGCTGCGCCAAACCCAGCATCCGCGCCGAACAACGTTGTAGCAATCAACGCTCTTGCCTAGTACATCATTCGAGTTGCGTTTTCAGTCGCTGAGGATGATTCCTTTCTCGTCGGCTCAGTCCTATCTATTCAACGACTCTACTCGGACCGTGTTCCTTGTACAAGTTTGCTCAGGTTGGCAAGAGTTTCGGATGTTTTTCTTCACACCTCTCAGGCTGACAGACAGTCTCTGTTAACTCCGATATCTTCAGGATACGCGGCAAGTATGGACGCTGATTGATTCTGCTTCCTCAACTGGTTCATTTTTCATAGTTCAACGCGGGGAAGTTGCAATGCCAAACATGGATAGGATGTATTCTCAAATATATGATGAAGAGTAAGTTACTTCCTTCATGCAAATGTGTCCCAGCAACGGAGTACACTCCACTCAGGAAGGATCAGATGGCTTCCGGTGTTCATATTCAACAAGGTATCAAGTTCACAACCCGTCATTTCCGCGTTGCTGCTGAGGCCGAGAAGGAAATCAACAAGGTGAGCGTGCTTACAATCTTGTTCTCCGTGGGTGAAGAGCTTGTCAGGCGGGAGGGATTTGGCGCGGCGCCATACCCGTTTCCACCATTCGTTGAACAGGCGACAACATTTGGTGGGAAATGGGCTAGCGCGCCGTCAAACTCATCCGCCTGACACGCCCCTTTATCCGCAACGAACAAGGGTGTAATCTCTTTGTTATCGCTTTGAAGTTACAATCTTCCAGGCGTTGCGGGTCTGTAGAGAGGCCAGTGTGAAGCCAACGCTATTGTGTCTGCTCATCGATGAGGAACCGAGGGTAATGGTGAGTTTGTAAAGCTCAATACCACAATTTGTTCGCATCATATTCATAGTGGATAAGACAGTGAAGAACGAATGTCTGAGAATTCGACTTTCCTGGGGATCAAGGATGCAACCTGCTCTCATTTTGTGGGCGGAATTACTTCGACCACTCCATCCTCGCTGGCATAGCTGATAAGGTCGCAATCAGTCGGAGCGGTGTCAGGAGGGGCAGAATGAGTCTGCCTCCGGCTGCCTTGCTCTACCAATAGTGGTCAGTGATCGATCTGGGAGGAAAGAATCAGCCGCGGGTGGGCTCATTCCATCCCCTTTGAAACCGCATCTACTGATGGCGGTAAAATCAACTGTGCTCTCGTCTAACCGAGAGGCCAAGAGGAGGGCTGCGCTAGTGAAAGAGACGGAATCGTTCAAGTAGAACGCAAAAAACGAGGAATGTTCCTTTTAGTTATATCCCGAGAATGCAGAGTTGTGGGGAAATGCATAACTTTAGGGGAACTAGAAACTAAACCTCGTACCGAGCAAGACTTTTGCCCATAACCTGACAGTCTTGTGATAATTTCTGGAGCGCGAACTTGAACAGCAGTTACTTTGACAAGTTACTTTCGTCGT
>MU915817.1:3292-15934 GCA_036418165.1 Cooperia oncophora
ACAAACACTAACTTGAAAAAACAATTTTTTTTCGTCAATTTTTTCAAAAATGGTCGTTCTGACAACGCAGCAAAAGTATAGTTCCACCGAACAAATCGAATATTCCAACAACAAGTGCACAATAAAATGAATAATTTTGATTCAGTAATCTACTGGAACTCTTTTTCTCCAATTAAGGTGGAAAGTACGGTTGCCCATGTTCTAGAGATTTTAATAGGCTGTCAGCCGACTGCCCCAATGATTAACTCCCTAAGCTCATGGGCATTGTGGACATTTGTGGCATTACTCTCATGGATGCTATGGCATCATGAAAGTCCGCAATCACATCCTCGATTGGGTTTCAGTCGGGCTGACTCCTGCACAGTACGGTAACTTCAGTAGGCGAACAATCGTACACCGTATCCCCAGATGAGCCGTAAATAAATCTGGGTGCACACCAAACACATCATCTCACGACAGCAGCGTCGAAGTTGCATGCACAATGCACATATGTATGTATGTGCTATCGTACGACTTTTTGGACGTTTTGGGCGAGAAGAATAGCATGGATATCGATCTGGCATCGACACATACACTATAGTTTTTGCTCAAAACGCTAGCATTCCGCTGATAAGTTTCAAAACCCTAGGTCGATAGCTAACGTTCCTTTCGCCCGAAACGCTCAAATGCAGACGAGAATTATGAACGCAGCTCACCGCAACCTAGTCCAAGTAGCTTTGTCTTGATTCTCGATTGAATAAAAATCTGTTTAGGTTTTGAAAACAACACGACTGCATGCACTATGCAGAAGTTTTTCTCCTCATTTCAGCACCGCTCCTCGATGGCTCGAGTAGTTGAGGTTTCATATGCGAGCTTATTTTTGAAGCTGTGATAGAGCTTGTTGTGGCGGTTCAGTAGCGGTTTTGTAGATTGCAGACGAGACGAATAGTCCAACCGTTTATCTTGGTTATACAAGCATAGGGTTTGGGGCTTTTTTATAATATTTAATTTTTATTTTATATTGCCCCACGCCTTGAAGAAAATGGATGCGGAGATAGGGAGAAAGAGGGTTGCTGCCATCATGGCGATGACAAGAGCTTGAGCATGTATCTCGTACTCGTTTACAACTGTAATTTTTGTTGCAAATACTATGCATGGTCATCATTCCTCGTATCGCAGGAAACCAACAGGAAGCAAGCAGGCACTGATAAACACAAGACAAGGAGGCTCTACTGTTATCAGAACCATGTCTAAGAATGTGGCTAATTGAAACCACTACTTTGCAACATGAAAACAGCAGGGCATTAATCACAGTCAATCCGCAATTAAATTTTTTCATTAATCATAATCAACGCATTCAAGCATTGAGCGGGGCATTGCGTGACCTGTGAAGGAGAAAACATGCAAAACTATTTTGTTGTACCGTTTTAATCAATTTCGCGAAAGTCGTGACACTTCCATCTGGAAAATGCTTCAACAAGATGCCTCAGTAATGTGTAAAGACTCCGCCGCAATGCTATGAGAAATTCTGACCCAACGCGGACTATTTTTGATGAGTGCCGTTGAAACCCAATTGTACAAGTACATTTATAAATAGAAAAATGATTTATTGGAGCATCCAACGGACCTATAGTTCTTACGAGCACTACTCCATGCAATCGTTCTAATCACATGCAATAGTTCTAATCCTTTGGATATCCTTAGCATCGCAACAACTACGTTCCCCAACAAGCGATTTCTACGCTGTTGTCGTGAGATGCTGTGTTGTGTGCATCCAGATTTTTTACGGCCACATTTGGGGTACGGTGTACGATTGTTTCGCCAAAAAAAAAAACTGGAAGTACGATTGTCTCGCTGGCTCAGGGCAAAAGAGCGGTTTTGGTGACACTGAATCACGTCGATGTGCTTCGACTGTCCATGAAACTGGTGCCTGTCCTGTTAGAACGGGACTTTCTTGCTGATTTCTACGTCAGAAAGCAAGGAGACGTTGTCGCATGACTTTTAGATAACGGAAGAAATCATTTTTTTCATACGGAGCGCAGTTTCAGACGTTCCATTCATGCGATGGCAGCCCAGACCATGAGACCACATCCACTGAAGTTCCGCCCGGAAAAATGAAACTTGTCTTCGCTTCAGTCGGGCCTAGCGAATCGGTTTTTCATCGGGCCAGTTCGCAGTTGAATTTTTTCTCAACAGAACACGACCGCGAGAAAAAAAAACTGAAAAAACACTACAGACAAGCAGTAGGGCACCGCAGCCAAAAGCCAACCTCACTCCGTTGGGTTCGGCAACATCTTCGAGCAAAGCCAATTAGGTTTTCGCGATGGTTTTTCGTTTAGAAACAGTAACATTAACTCATTTCGTCCCATGGGTGAACTGAGGAGTTTTCCAGAGGACAGCGCCTAACAGTATCCTCCGAGAGCTATAAGCCTGCGAAAGATGCTTAATTTGCGCTCGATACGACACTGCAAGAGTTGATGCTTTACAAAGGATAAGGTGTTATCCAATCGCGCAAGCGAAGGAGGATGTACCAGAGGCTCCATCTCAACGCGATAACGTTGTAGATCCTCTCGCACAAAATTGTTAATGAGAAATTGATGAGTGCGGCCCGATCCCCGAGCGATCGACGTCAACCAGAATTTTAGAGACTTCTTTGCGATACTTGTCTTTTTCGAGGTCACTTCGGAAGGGGATTAATAAGTTCACTTGCCATAGCCTAGAAGAGGCGATATCATAATGATGAGAGTTTTCAACCGAACCAAAATGAGACGCAAAGCCCCCGGAAATTTTAAAAGCCGCAGTTTTGGAAACTTAATATTTTTGCTGCGTTGTCAGAACGACCATTTTTGAAAAAATTGACGAAAAAAATTGTTTTTCAAGCTAGAGTTTGGTGTTGGCATGCGAATTGGTATTGGTAATTACCACATTTTCTGTATGGGGGCATTTTTGAAAACGTCGTGTAAGACGGGATTTTGTGAGATTCATGGGTGGAACTATGATTATGCTTCGCAGTCCATTGAGCTCAGTGAGTCTATGAATGAATAACCTGACGAAAGGCAAAAAAAAAAAGAATATCGAAAATAGAGAATGCATCGCAAAGTCAACAAGGTTATGTCGAAATGCTCAATCTTGAAGTAGATGCACGAACCGAAGCAAGACCATCAAGCTGGATAGACAAGCTCCACCAGCTCCTCCGGACATCATCTATCATAAAGAGTGAGAAACGTGAGAGTCATTGATCAGTGGCCGATATGTGTCAAGAAAAGACGCACATCTGCTTCGCTGCAGCCGTTCGAGCTCTATTCTTTGTAGAAGCAATCCAAAGATTGAAAGCAAGTAGCGTGAAAAAACAAAGGCTGTGTAATGCGAATTGAAATCACCTTGGCTTTGTTCTTCTGCTTGGCGCCCAACGAGTTTGCCAATGTGAGAAAATCTATTGCTAACGTTGCGGCCCATCATCGTCTTGAGAGTTACTGGGTTACTGGTGAAGCAAAATAGCATATTCGTCAAAACGCTCTGAATAAGGCCCTTGCTGGTTTAAGCATAGTGCGGGCATATTGTGAAGAGGCACTGATCGTGAAGAAGGGAAGGAAAAGATGAAGAGAGTGCGCACGAACGAGAGCGGATCACCCACCATATGGTGACTGTGAAGTGGAGCATAGAGGAGAAGAAGAAGGCTGAACCGGGCGAGAGCCAAGACAGTACGTGCAGATCTCCTGGCTTTCTCAGCGACTCCGAGCTTCGAAAGTGCACATCTTCTACCGCCGCGAAGCCATCCCACCCTGAGCAGGGGGAAGGGTTCTCACATCACTAGCCAGGACCAGCGTGCTCAAGCGCATTCAGACTGTGTGCGCATGCCCATAAACTCGTATCTGGACAGAAAATCAGAACGATGTAGGTATAGGCGTATAGGTTAGGCGCGGCGGTGTAACAGCCAATTGCTTTCGCAAGTGGAACAGCTTTGATTTCGCCAGTTCCAGCATTCAATTATGTTGCTTTTAAGTATTTTTTGAATTTGTGTGCTACCCAGCGCGTAACTTCACAGCATTTATGGGATGAGTGAAGCCGTCACCTCGACAAACAATAATTACTTGCACAAATATCGACATGTGAAAGTCTAGAGCGTTTTAAACCGAATTGTTCCGCTCTCCACAGATATATTAAAAACATTGTTTAGCAAAGGAAGTCTCGCTAATCGAGTCGGCCTCCATCTGTCATTCCTCCAACCGAAAAGAAGTTATGTTCATCAGTTGGCAGCGTCGAACACCGTTACGCTTCCTCAGATAGCCAAAAATGTCGGTTTAGACTAGTTTTTTGTGCAGAATATACATCATATGGACTGCGTCTCAGACGCCCTCCCAAGAAAGCAAAAAAAAAGAACTGTGAGACTAACACGTGTAGTTGGAGAACTCGACGCATCCGAGTGAGCTCCCGGAAGAACTGCCACCTATCAATTATTGATTCTTAAACAAAAAGGTTGGCACAAGGGGGGAGGGTGCATGATACCATAATGTATTACAGCGCAATTCGAGAAGTTGCCTAGAAAAAGTTGCAGAAACGCTCAGAATAAGCATAACATAAAAACTTGCTCAGGCCTCATCCCTGCTGTAAACCAAGTTCTTACTTCAGCCGTGAAGGAAAACCGAGACCTGTATTACACGATGGCCCTTTGAATGGTTTCTGTTGGCACGCCGCCAAGACATCGCGTTTTGTGACAATCGTTCGGAAGACTGCATGCAATGTACATCTTCTGAAGAAAGGAGAGCACCACTATAAGCAACTAAAAGATTCAGGAGAATCGCTATTTTGGGCCTCAACGCAACTCGCGAAGCCGAGTTCCAAGTGATTTTTATCGGAGAAGGCACTAAATTAGCAGAGGATTGTACTTGGAAAACGTGCTTTTGGGTATTTTGATCCGGTGGACCAGATGTGCCTCTATACGCGAACGGGCATTGCAAGGAATTCAGAACGTCCTCAAAAACGCGAGGGCGACTTCTCAGCGGTCCCAGTCACCCCACCGCATTTCATCAGCGTTCAGGGCTGACCCTCCCACAACCCCTAGGGAAAATAATGGGATGTTTCGCGTGGTCCGACTTGAAAGGCCTAGAAGAGCAAGGCCTACTCTACACACTACAGTCCTACCAGTACACTGCAAACAGAGTAATCTTGTGACGATTCTCTCCAAAGTACCAATTTTTTTCGTTGAGCGCACGTTGGGTTTCCCAATATTCTTGCTTAGAGCCTGTTGTCACCTCAGGAGGAGGGTGCCACTCGTACAGAAATGGCTTCCTGCCTATTAATTACTTTTACAGAACCAGCAATCTATACATTGCTTTCCCGCTTCTAAAAGGGTGGTCTTTATCACAGCTAATTGGCGCACCCTGTGATGATGTCGGCAGGAACCGATACACTTCACCACACAAGTTCTTCTTCATATTACGCAAGGAAATAACTAAACGAAGAGCAACCAGACGGAGTAATACCTATCAGTTCAGTGAGTAGAGTTCATGAAATAGATTGTGAATGTTTGTCTAGTATAGAACCAGATGCGAATGCTGTGTAAAGGACAAATCCATACAAAGAAAGGCAGGCACTAAAAGATGCGATGGCAATATGAAAAGCTGATGAATTTCCGCCTGTTGATACAATCCTTCTGGATGGCGAACCTGCCACCCATTTTTCATTTGGAAAACTAGTGACTTATTGGGTGCGATGTGGCATTCACAATGACATTCGGGGATGATGATGTACAAGTTTTTTACAAGTCAGCGTTCCTATCCTCCCAGACGAGATCTAGGACCGAATTCACGCCGCCTGAGCGGATGAGAGCCGGCCTGCATTCAATGTCACTGGAGCGCACGCGCATGGTAAACGCGCCACTTTCCACCACACCAAGATCCCCACGTCCAGGGATTGCGCATGGCCACATATCAAATGAAAACTGACAGAAGAGTATGAGAGCATGAAAAGATCTCTCCTTTATGCCTATTACCCTATCTACGAAAAAAATCAAAACCCCGAAAAATAGACAAATTTTATCAATTGGAGATCAAAATCCGAACTGCATTCGAGAGAAATACTTTACTAGATTTGTTTCTCAATGTTATTTTCTGCTTTGAGCTGCAGCTTCTTTTCTTGATGCGTCCTGGAGCAATTGCGTGTCAACCCGATCAGCTGGGAGCTGCACATACCTGAACGAAAGTTATAGAAATGCTACAAAGCAATCGCATTTGATCAAATACAGTTCTTTGACCAACGACACAGGATGAATGAAAAGGAATTAGTGATTACCTTTGACGACCTTGAGCTAGCCATCTATAGAACCATACTGACGACCATTTTAACAGAAGAGAAAACCCGGTGGTTCAAAAATTAGCCCATGGCCAAGGTACTGTACAAGTTAAGGCCCAAGATGTAAACAAATTTCACTCGCGTCAACTCAGGTATCCCGCTGAAGGGGATCCATAGGGAGTGAATGACACATGACGGCTTGGAAGTTTCAATTCTAGGCTATCTCTTTTCCATTGTTATGCAAAGAAACTGATACAAACGTTGGCGCAGTTACGCGACGGGGGCTGGGGGGGGGGGGTAGGGCATTTTGCTGCTTCACTAGTCCCGGTTTAAAAGTCTCCTTATAGTGAAACCTGCGAACTCTAGAAGCGAGCTCGTTGAGCCACCACTATTTCACTTCCTTATAAGTTCGTGCACATGGCCTCTCCAAACTTTGGCTGATATCATTCTGTGCCTTAAGTTCCATACGGTCTCCATTAGATGGCTAGACACGACGATGGTAAGTAGCGAAAGTGCAAAATATCCCCCCTACCACCCGTCGCCGAATTGCGCCCAAACATTTACAAAGCTTTCCAATAATGATGAAAAGTTTGAATACAAGTAAAAGTGGTAGTAGTAGTAGTAGTGAATGATAGTAGTGAATGACGTACCGTACAACTGAACCTCGTATAAAGCAGTTCTTCACGGCATGCATTTGAGGGAATTTCTCAGGCTCGGCAACAGAAATATCAGTGAGCTTCATGTTTAAATACTGATCCACAGAATGCAAAGTTCCGCAAATACTGAAAAGAGGCTCAAAAATTTAGAAGAAATATGCGACATTTCTTCTACAGAAGGTTCCGATTACAATACTGCAAAATGTGATTTGCAAAACAACGCTTTGTGCATTCATCTTCATAAACTTCTAAAAAAACACCAAAGGTTCACAGCGACCTACCTTAAATCGTTTTTCAACTCCACGACAACATCCTGACCAACAAGAGATTTGAAGAAAGAGAAAAACAACTGAAATAGAACATTTTGTTATATACAACACGCTTCCAGAAAAGGGTTTGATCACTTAAAATGAAATTCTACCATTTTGAATGCTTCCTTTGACCACCGGCTTGAAATGGAATTGATGAACCTAAATTTGATGGTTTAGTATTTGAAACAATTTCAAAACGTTGAGCGTAAAAAGCCATATTAGTCGGCTTCCGAGAACGAAGAGATCCTAAGTAGCATACAATACAAAGTAAAAAGAATAATAGACATTTTAAAGAAGGAAAAACATGGTTAGACGATGGTAAACGTGCATGAAGCGAATTTTCAACTCGAAAATGAACACTGCGGCGTGGCCTTGAATGCAGCAGGTGCATCCTCAGAAAGTACCTCAGATATTACATCAACCATCTGTGAGCTCACTGCTGTTAAATTTGATTGCCTATTCTATCACATATCACAGCTGTATTGCAATATTGTCGCTATATCATATTCTGTGGGTTCGGCGGAACAGTCATACTGGGTCTCTATCGGGATGACTCTTGAAGTTTCTGCGGCCTTGGACAGAGATGCGGCTATATATCTGACTGGAGAAGTTATTGTAGTTAAGGTGAGAGTTTTATAGTTAGTTCCGGCCTTTAACCACGATGGAGACCTTTTCCATTCCACTATATGTTTCCAGGTAACTCTGAAAAACTTGGCTCCGAAAGGACGTGAATCATTGGCTTGGGGAAGTGTGCAACTCACATGTGGTGAGTTCTTCTGGCTTTCCGTTTTGTGTTGCATGTAATCAGCAGTTTTTTTTATCAGAACGCACTATGGGAGCACAGGTGGCGTCCCGAGATCGGCCAACAACGGCGATAGCTCGGAGCGCTTCTACGGTGTATTCATCCAAGCCAAACGTGCTGTTCTGTGATGTTGAGTTGAACCACGGCGAAGCTCGATACTTCTCTTGTGAGGTGATTTTTGCTGTTGAACCAACTCTTTCTTGAGGGCAGTTCACATAAACGAGTTGCAATTATAGATACCTTTGCCTACCCACGATTTGCCACCGTCGTTCCGTGGTCACTTGGTGAAGTATTTGAATCGCATAACAGTGGCCGTACAACATGTTCGCGCTCCTATCAAACTAATGCACATCCCAGTAAGGTGAGTCTTGGAGTGCACAAAGCTCGAGCAGGTTTTTTGTGAATGTTGGAGGCGAACCAGTATGAGTTCAAGCAGTTTATCCGCTATTTCCGTTTTCTGATTCTTGCGGCAAAATCTTGGTAAAAGGATGGGTTCGAGGAGCGGGGTAACTATGCATGGACAACTTCTACTGTACACCTTAGAAGTCAGATCAATACTCGTGCGAGAATCTGACGGAAGTTGGTGGATTCCGGGCGTTTTCGCGTTAGTAGGTTATCCAGATGTCAGAGTACCTCGGTAATTGAATTTATAGCAGTTTTTCACAGAGCATTTCAAATCGTGTCCATAATTCGAATGAAGGGCAGAGAGGATAAGTAATGCTAGTTTTTTCTTTGATCAAAGACAAGTGCGCTTTTTCTGTATGTTCTTCCTTTGTATGAGCTTCTTTCTTTCTGTTTTCTGTGCGTGTCTTCATTTCTCAACTTTGCAGTACTACTCTATTGCGAAATTCTGGAATACAGAGTAAGAACTTTGATTTTTACGCAACTTTTGTAACGGCTCAAATTCTGCAGGATCATCCCTTCCGTTGGCGTTGATGAAATTTCCAAAGCGGAGAAAAATCCGTTCTTATCTGCAGGCATATCGCATGCAACTATATCACAGGTACGTTGGAACTAGAAAAAATCTAGTGAGGTGATTCTCTTTGTTCCTTTCGAGAAGTATTTTTGAATTGATCTCGCTTGTTTGAAAAATTTTCATGTTGTGATACTCGCATTCTTTCTCATATTGCTTTTTTTCGAGTGCTGAATTTTTCGAGCTTATCTCATTCCTTAATTTTCTGATCTGGATGTTATTGGTGATGTAATAGCAACTGACCCGCACACATGCACGGGGTCGGGGGGGGGGGACCGGCTGTTGCCTAGGCGCTTGATCGGCCTATCCGATCGAGTTTTTTTAAAACGCCTCATCCCCACTGGCCCCTTGAAAAGGGCCGGTACTTTTGCTTTTCGGCAAAGGTGGCCGAGAAGCAAGGTATTTTTGCTATTTTTGCTCGAAGGGCATCATAATGCCCTTTTGAGCAAAAAACTCGTCCCTAAGGGGACTCCATGCCGGTTTTTTTCGTGATTTCTTTCGTGATTTTTTCGCGTTTTTCGCTTTTGAAGGTACGGGGAAATCTCGTTCCCCACTGTAGACGGAATAACCGGTCACTGCCCGAGCAGACGAAAATCTCGTCGATAAGGGCGGACTAACTTCGTCCACTGCCGGTTTTTTTTCTCCCGCGAAAACGCTTCGTTAGGTGTTGCCCAGGCCAACCAAGCCTTCTACCCTCCGGGGACGGTGAATTGGTACCAGATTCGTCTGGGAGGATAAAACACTGACTTGTACATCGGCTGGCCACCGCAAGTCATTGTATAGGCCACATCGCATTCAGTAAGCCACTACGACTTTGAATGGAGAGAGAATGCGTACTGCATTCCAAAAAGGGACTGATTTTTGGAAAGGGCGGAGACTTCATTCCTATTATTTTTTTATCTTGTTTGAAAGATGCCGAGTGTGGAGCCAATTTTTCGAAAATTTTCAAAAAAGGGACCACTTAGCTGATTTTGAAAAACTGTAGCAAAAATTCGCTACATCAGCTCTTAAGCTCTTCAAATGTCTCCCATTTGTTGGCTGTGTTTATCTCTCTTTAATCCTCGGATATAATATTAGTTGTGTGGTATCAATATGAGTAACACTCCAGTTGTTTTCAGACTGTAATGGCCGCCGTTGATGAGATTACTGCTCCAAAGCGACCGCATATGTTTAGTATGACAAATACTCAAGGAAAAGTGGCTACTATGACATTGTTTAAAAAGACATTCCGATTAGGGGAAGACATCTTAGGAATTCTGAGCTTTGAAGGTAAACTGGTATTCTTTTGTTTCACTTTCATAGAAAAATACAAATCAGCAGTTTCTTGACAGAGGCCGATGTGCCGTGTGTTCAATACTCCGTGCATTTGGAAACAGTTGAGCAACTCGCCGAGGACGTTGTTGGAGAGCATGGCGAACTTAAGGCTGAAGGAATGGTTCGTATTTCCATTCACATTGATTTTTGAAGAGCAAGGTAGAAGCTAAACCCTGAGAAGTTCACTGTTTCTGACTTTTCCATTGCGTGAAAATTTAATTTGGTAGATCAGCTATGGCCAAAAACGACTTCATTTGTGCACTTTCAGGCTTCTTGAATGGCCATCTATGCCATTACGGAATACATAAAATATTTGCGTTTTGCCCCTTTCGCTGCCTCATCGCATTTAGATTTCTGCTAGTTTTTCAGAGTAACACAACGGTGCATTCAAATGACTATGTGGTTTGTGCTTTTGCGTCAGATAGTTTCGAACATCCATCGATGCATGCGTGCGCCAACCTTTCAATACCGAACACGGTGGGTGTGCTTGTTTTTTCTATTGGTAGAGACACCCATAGTCACAGATAGTTGTAGATACTGTTTTTTCTAGTTCATTTGAAATGGAGACTACGTTTCGAGTTTGTAACTTCCGCTCCACTTATAAATGTTGTATATGGTGAAGTTTGTAAGGCACCGCGATTGGTAAATCATGGTTCCCTTCTGGAAGGCGCACGTTACCATTGGTCTGTCGAATTTTTTTTGCCTAAATTTGTCGGAAATCTAGTATTACGTTCTATTTCGGTTTTTTTTTTTATCATAAAAGAATCGAAGACTAAACAACTCTCTGCCGTGCATCCGTATCTTTGCCGTGCGTGGGAAGAGTGGATAGACTGCAATAGAAAGCCACATTCTCCGCTCAAAAAGTGCACGAGAACAGGGCTGAAGGGCAATGGTACCCGAGCGCCGCCTTCGTTCATGCTGCCGCACCGCCAGCATCAAACTATAGTCGAACGCGCTACTTGTCTGCGCCGTCTCACTTCTGGCTGTGCCCCACCGCACAGTGCATATTTCGCTGTGGGACCTTGGCATCGGCACAACTGGTGCACCTTGAGGATGCGCGAGCGGAGTGTGGGGATGGCATTGAGAATCACTACACTTTACCACCCTTCAGCCCCGCTTTCCTGCACTTTTGAGCGGGGAGGGGCGCGCCACTGAAGGTGCGGACCCATTCAGCTCGCAAATGTAAAAAGCAGCCCTCGGACGTGAGCGTACAGTTTGCCTTCAAAAGAGAGCACAGTTGGACTAGTAGGGGCTGGTGAGCGGTGTATGTCGTAAGCTTCTGTAAAACTACGAATATTACTTACTGAGCACAACTTGGTTCACCTAGTTTGGAGCTCTGTCGCCCTAGGTTCAGGGCGAAGATCCTCATCCTCATGGCTCATACTATTCTCTTCATACTTTTCTGCTTGATATCTGGTTTTGCATAAGAAAAAACAAGGAAGAATTTGTGTGGAAATGAAGCCCGTACTATTTCTTGCCCTCACGTGATCTTCCACGTCTCCATAAAAGGACCCAGCACCTTGATACGATTTACTTAATGCCAAAATCCTCACGGCTGCTACTAAATATACTAAGGAATATATACTTCCATTTTATAAGATGATATTCTTACCTCTACTCCTTGTTTCATTTTTTTTGCCTAAGACATTTTCCTTCAGATGTCCCCATAGAGACTTTAGCATGGAAAGTGGATATATACGTATTACCGTGCAGCCCACAAAATGCTGCTCTCACCGATTCATCTCATGTCGGAAGTGCGTCAATGGTCTTATAGCATTGTATATATTTGTATAGATTCACGTACTTTTTAGGGTAATTTATGACTTTAGTGCTCATTCTATCTGTGATATATGGTGGTGATTTTCATAATATTGCGGAATGAATTTATTCCTTACAAAGTAAAAACAGTAATACAACAATGAACATAGTTGTCGCATAATAAAAACATCACAGTACGGCAGTGCTTACCTGGTAGTCATTAAACGTCGTATAAGCGAGAGTACTACCACTCAACAAAGTTATTCCATAAAGAAGTTGTTCTCCCGCAGTTTTATCACTTTTTACTAGGTCAAGATTCTGGTCGAGTAAGGCCCAGCCACCGTACATGCATGAGGCGAGATGATGTCGAGTACCCGCACGTTCACAGTTTTCGATATGCCAAACTCCTCCATCCGTCTAGAATAAACAAATGAGTGTAAGGGAAACGTTCCAGGGTCATATGTTTTCAGAATTACTTATCGGAACATAAACACTTCACTTGAACTTTTGTTTATGAGCTAGAGGCTTCTAGCCTTTTTGTGATAGGGGTTTGGCATA
>MU915819.1:6322-22155 GCA_036418165.1 Cooperia oncophora
AGGGGCACTTTGCACTTTCGCTACTTCCAAGCGTCGTATCGAGCCGTAAAGTATAGGCCCGTGAAATTTTGTGAAGCCACGAAATGGCAACAGCCAAAGTAAACATAAACTAATTGTCAGCTCATGCAAAGCAAGGAACGGGAAGCAGCGAGAGCGCAAAATGCTCCCCCCCCCCTCGCCGAACTGCGCCGAAAATGAGTGTATTCACAATTATCATTCAACTCACCTTAGTGCGATCAGCTGTTCGGCTCGCAACTTTCTCAAAACGATGTTTCAATGATACAAGACCGTTCTTGATCGGAATTGCATCCTTCTTCTCACAGTAGTATTGCAGTCGGGTACCTGCTGCTTGTTGTTCTGCCATGAGCTGCTTTCTGCAAGGTCATGGTAGTTGAACCACTTAGCTGGATATCTTAGAGAAGGGAAAAAAGGGAGCTCTTACCGCACAGCGACTTCGTCCGCCCACTTCTCATTTTCCTGCAGTTGCTTCTCGAGAACGTCGACAAGGCGGCTCACATGGGACTGAACAGGAAAAACATTACAATGTGCTGAGGTACGCTGTATATCACGAAGATGGGAGGGCGTGGCTGCGTACTTCATCTGAACCCGATTTAGGCCGCGTTGGGACCTTTCCATTTGACACAATTATCATGCCTGCCTTAAGCTGGGCAGAGACATGATTACAATGGTACCAAACGAAAACGATGCCTTTTGAGGCACAACGAACGTCACGTCCAAATGAAGCACGGCCACGCTCACTCCATCTCCGGGATATGGGTTGTAGCTGAAAAAGGCCACGGCCTCCACATTTTTTCCCCTGCTCAAAGCTTACGTTTGGAGCGCAGATGACCAGAGTCGCTGGGCTACTCTCGCAGGGTAGACCTCATGTGCGACTCTAGTTGTCTGAGCTCTAAGCTAAGCTTGATTAGGGGAAGGGATGCACGGGCGCTGCCGTGTGGCCCTGCTCAAATATGATAGATCAGTGAACATTTCAGTTATTAGACCCTAGGTCAACAGAAAATGAATAGGGACAAAGTTACCGCATCTGACAGTCGTTGTTCGGCAGCTACCAACCACTTCGGCTGTGTCACGCATTGAAGTGTCCAAAGCAACTGCTTCCTCCAGAGCTAGCTGTAGTTTCTTTCTCACGGTCTACACACAACTCCTGGAGAGAAAATTTTTTTTTTCAAGAATTTCAAAGCCTACTCCACCTTGTGTTCTCACCTTTACTTTGGACCACTTATTCTTGATAAGAGCATGATTCCGGGCCATCCATGTCTGAGCACCAGTATCGGCGTTTTCAAGTGCAGCATCAGTGTCACTGATGTACGCTTCGATCAGTGGCTTATTTTGGGCTATCTGAATCGGAGATGTAGACAGCGGACAACAGCTTGGGGGTCGCCATTATACTTCGCGAATCGAGCGATTCTACTGCGCGACTATATCTGACCGCACTCCATCGGTAATACGTGGACCGCTGCAACAGTCAAAAGCTTCTGTCCTTGATGGGTCTGCAACGGTCCAATGATTAGTGAAGGAGCGCGGTCCTCCATGGCCTCGCGACTAAATCGCTCAAGTGTGAACACAGCCTTTAAACAAGTGCTACCTCTGCACGCAACACAAGGAAATCATCAAGTTGAACTTCTGCCGTCTCTGGAAGACCACCAGTCGGTTTTGTGGTTGCCAACTGCGATTCCACATCTTCCAGCCAACCCATCCATTGCTCCGTTTCCCTGCCGACTTTCTCTGCATCAGCTTTTGCCTTGAATAATCAATATTGCTGAGTAATTTATCAGAAACTGTACAAAATGACGAAAAGATCTTACGCGTTCCATTTGAATGGTCAATGCCTCGAGAATTTCATTCAATTCTCGCCATTCCTTGTTCATCTCGTTCATCTTCTCCAACACGTCAGTGTTTTGATCGTCTCGCAGAAGTCGTTGAGCGGCAGCATTCAGCGTCGACACACTATGGAAAAGCAATGTTATGACTTAAGAGGACCTAAAGACTCAAAGCATAGCACAACATGGCGAATGAGCTCATTTCGCTCCGTCCGGCCCAAGTTTATGATCGTCTATTCAAACATTTCAAAGGACAATGTGGCCCTTATGACCGCCTTAAAAGCCCCGAGCTTCACCAACTATGATGACTCACATTGGCGACGGGAAAGTCTTCCATACAGTCAACGTTCATCCAAATAATCAAGGCAGACGATATAAGCCCACAGTTGAAGGCATAAGGCACGATTATTTGCTACTTGCTCAAAAATAGTAGCAGGGGTGCTATATAGTGGGGGAAAATAATGGGAAAGCAAAGCGAAACGACCAAAAACCTGCAGAAAAACCTTTTGTTGGAACGGCATTGGACGAGCATTTTGGACGAGTTTCCCGCTGGCATCGTGCCAACAACCGCTTTGATAGATACGGCTGCACGTATGTATTCATATATCCATGTAGCAACGCTTCATATCAATTGTACTTCATAAATGAAGCGATAAGAGTACCAGCGTCGATGTGACTGCTCGGCCATTTGTGGGCGGGCGGTTGCAGTGGGCGTATGGGTCGGCATGTTGAAGCTTGGTAGGGCGCTACAAGAGCACATGCGTTGGAAAAGGCAAAGAGTCTGCTCAAAGATGCCCAATTCTGTCATGCTACGCGCATTTATCCTAGACGCGTCGTGAATTTCTCGTGCCACTTGCCTCAGAACATGGGTAGAGGATCGTGCAGCCTCGCTAGAAAGTCGAGTTTGTGCCAACCTGCCTCCTCCATTTTCCCCCGCCCACCTCCACCCCTCGCATCCCATAACGACCCAGGTGCAGAACTTTGTCGGTCATAATGGTTGGAATCGGCTATTTCACGTAGCTCCTTACACAGAATTGTATCGAGCTAATCTCAGAACTAAAGTCCGTTCATACTTCGTTACTCGAGCAATCCAGTCGCGCGATTTGGGATCAAGGAATCGCTCGAAGGACAACGGCATCCAACCGCTTACCGCTGGACCACTTCATACTGTTAGCTATTCTGAAGTGAATTCGTATTTGTAGCGTTAGACGATCAGCGGTGGAGCGCGAGCAATGCCGAAAGTGCGATGGTCGCGCGATTCCCAAATCGCATGCGTTTGAGTCGCGAAGTACGAACGTGGCATAAGTGGGAATATACGGTTAGCAAAGAAATTTCATGACATCACAACCAACCCTGATATCAAAAGGTTTTTCTGAAGCTAAGAGCTAACCTGGCTTCATGAGCATGGATGTCATTCGAGACGACAGTCAGCTGACAACGTTGAATTTCGAGTTGTCGAAGTGCCGGGGCAGCAATGGACAGTTCGTTGAGGGTACCACGAGTTTTCCTCATCCATGCGATCAACTGCTCCACAGCTTCTGATAGTCGACCCATTTGTAGAAGCATGCGCTCCACCTGAATGAAATTTTCAGACCGCTGCTGATCTGCTCCTCTTCTGTAAGTCAAGATCTCCAACCCTTTTTGCCGCAACGAAGTTTTGCTTATCGGCTTTTCAAGGCTATAAAATTTCCTTCAATGTTTGTCCTTCACCACAATCTTTGAAATTCCAAGCCACATTCTGGTCAAAAGTTTCCGCCGTGGATAGATTTGGCAAGAATACCGTCCCCGGGAACAGTTTCTCTCCCTGGACTCAAATACCGCGATCGCCGCAGCGCTTTCCAAGGTATTCAGTATTACGTGGTATTTTTTTATTCGGCTGCCCGAAAAAGTCGGCGCCAAAAAGCTTCGAAATCGAAATCGTGTAGTTTGATGCCTCGGGCCCGCCCCCCCCTTTATCGGGCGCCCTCCGGACATTCTTCGGGGCCTCACGCGTAAAGTGTTGACGATACGAAAATATGCGGAAGTGAAACAGACACTTGTTTTCCGATCACAAAGCGCCAAATGAAGCTGAGTCCAGCGCAAATTAAGCTTGTTGATGGGTTGACGGATCGCAGCAGCCTGATGAGCAGGTGCACCACTGACTATCTGAGCTGCCGTATAGCAGAGTTGTTCCTGAAGCACAAGCAAAATCTATCATGAGCCCATAAAGAAAGGTAAAATCCTGACCTTGTAAGTATGGATTGACCATCATTTCATCTTTGAACAGCCGTGTACCTCTTCAACACACGCAGGATTTCATCACCTGAAAACGAAGGCGGCATTGGACATTATTGAAAAGCACATTCCGCGAATAACTCGAGAGAGGCGGAGCAGTAGAGGAGCCGCGACCATAACCATGCTACTTCAGAGGCGGTTGATAGAAAGGGTAGCAGCAACACGATGGTTGTCGAGCCCGCCCACTGGATATATCGCAGAATCAGTTCTAATTGTCAACTGCTTTACCTTCACTGATTCGGCGGCTGGCAACATTGCGAGTCTCTTTTCAGCGCCCATCCAACCAACCCAGAATACTGGAGAGATCTGCATGGAATGCCATAGCGTCTTCCATTGCAACGACAAGATCTCTGCAAGAAAGGCAAGTCTTTTCACAGCTCAGGCTTGAGACTGGGTGCTTGAGGGGGGGGGGGCACCCATCCCCCTACTCCTAAAACTTGAGAAGATCTACCTATTCTTGTCAGCAAAGAGCTTGGTGATCGTTGCCCATCCGTCATGTACAGCATCCACTTGGGCATTTACTACTGTCTGTTCTTCAGCGGGGATAATTCCAGTCAGGGCAACACCAGCCTGAAAACAGCAGCCACAATGCTCTTATGATCTGATTACTAGTCAGAAAGAGTCTTTACTTCACGTAGTCCAACAAGGCGATTTTCTGTGTTGGCCATGCTATTGGCCACTGTCTGCATTTCAACTTGCTGCAGCTGCAGCTGCTCAGGTTGTCCAGCTGCCGGTTCCACGGATTCCAGTCTTACACGCAAATCGTCTATCTGAAAGCAGAAAACGGTCCTACAGCGATGAGAAACCATAACGAGAAAGAGAAAAGAAGAAAATGAAAATTTCAGGAATGAACGAACCGCTCTCTGGCATTCATCAAGCTCACGCCAGAAACGTTCGGCTTTTGCCAATGTGGACTCAAGGAATCCACCACGATCCTCAGCTTCTTGCTCAATGCTCTTCCACAATTCAGCCAAACGCCTCAGTTTCTCACTCACTTCGTGTCTAGCAGAATCTTCTGAACCGTACGATTGAGTGAACATGGCGTACAGTTTTGTCCGCTACGGATGATGGGATGTGTCAGTACGGCTGGGTTTGGCACACCGCCGGCCCGATCTCCACCAGTTGTTGAATGGGGTAAACGACAACAATTGGTGGAAAACTACTGAGACGAACGACATAACACTGTCTTTTCACTTGCCGAAAGGAAAAAAACGAGCTGGCGGGGCACTACACCCACCTTGCTTGCCACGCCCCATCATTCGCAGCGAAGTGAGTTTTTCCAGTCTTGCGCACACTACTTTCCATCTGTACACAGTGGACCCCATTATAAGCTTCGTCCTAGATAGCCACACCCCCTTTCTGCCGCAAGTGTGATCTACTCTTCCATTACATACATTGTACAGCTGACTGCGCCCCCGACGACTCCGCCCACTCATTAGAGGACTTATCGAGAATATTGCTACTTTATAAATTTATTAACTGATATCCTTTTCCAGCGATTTTTGCGTGTATAGTAAAAATATAGAGAGGATCTAACTTACCTGGTGGAAGCGTAGCTAGAAGTTCAGCGGCGCTTTCTCTCAGTGCAGCGTAAGCAGCCTGTTTCGATTTCAAACCCTCTTTGAGGGCACGATTTTCGGCAATCTGAGTCTTCAGAAGAGTAGGATCGGAAGAAATAGAGGCGTTCTGACGAAGACGATCCGATGCTCCTTGCAGGGTCTGTACAAAGTTCTCGAGACGTTCACCGAGTCCACTGGTTGCATCCACAATACTGTCGAGGGCCTGACCACGTGCTTCAACTGCTTTTCGCATATCGTCATACCTGAATGGAGGAAAAAGTCCATCTATTAATTCCTTCCACCAAGAAACCAGTTCTAGGAGAGAAAAGAACCAAGAGTACAAGTGAAAACAAACTTGGCAACAATCTCATCGGCAAGCTCTCCGAGCTTGACACCATCTTCTGGGACACAAATCTCCTGTAGCGCCTTCACATCACTTTTGAACTGCTCCACAATTGGAACATACGTTAAAATCGCAGCGGAAAGCTCCTTAAATACAAGCGTTTGGGCATGTCCCCTAAAGGCAGCGGACATGGTTGCTGGGGCGGGCTTCTGTCGCCATCTCATTGGTGGAAGGGATGAGAGGGGTGTGGCCAAACACCCTCTCGTAGCCGTTCCACCAATGACGTTGGTGACCACCGCTCACCCACACCGATCGTGTCCATTCCGCCTAAACTGAAGTATCGACGTACCGCGTTATGTTCTCGCTGCTTTCGTAGCTGATGAGGAGGAGTGGCAGTGGTCAGTTCGGGTGCTGTTCGGAGCTCATCATCAACTTGATCCAGCCAGTTGGCGAGGCGATCAAATTCGATGGTTAGGTGCTGGGACAGGGCCAGAGCCCTTTCGAGAATTTCAGTCCGATCCATACAAAGTGCAGTAACCTTAAAAGTGTTTTGTTTAGAAAGGAAACAACCCACAGCCATGTTAGCTGCGGACGCTATGGCGTTTCAGGGGGAGCAGGTAAATTCAGGGCGACGCCAGGTTGTTTTCCACCGATTCTCGTCACCTGGCAGCTTCCACAGCCAGGAAAACAGACGGAGGACAGGCTGGCGCTGCGCCAAACCCAGTCTTCCCCACTGTAGCAGTGAACAAGACTGTATCTGAAAACGTACCTCGTCGACAAGATCTTTTGCATGGTCGCATTGCTCTGCAAGAGCCATACCAGACTCGCCGCCTTCACCACCGAGCTCTCGACAAACCTTCTTCGCTTCGACTGTCATTTCACGAAGGCGACTCTGAACGGATTGTTTGAGAAATAGAGGCGGAGCACACCGGGCTGAATGACCAAAACCTTGTTGGCTGCAACGTCTTCGTTCATAACGAGTTGATTACGAAGTTGAGTTCGAGCGAAATCGGGATCAATTGATGGAGGACCGGCGGCGACCACTCTGTCACGAGCATCTCCAAGCCACTCGAGAAGGAAACTGAGCTCGTCGAATACTGCACGGCTCTGACGGTCAGCAACATCAAGCCGTTCAGCACGACGCGCCACCTGAAAGAGGTCATGAAATGTTGTAATTCTGTGGGTGGTACATCATATTTTGTCCTGCGCTTTTGAGGACAAGTTCAGCAATAACCGGAAGGGCGGAGACGCGGAAACGTTGTGCTATCCTCATTGGGCACGTCCTTCATAGAAAGGCGGGCGCACCAGTGAGGAATGTCCAATAGCTATAAGGCTCCGCCTATCCACTTACCGCGGAATCCTACTTAAAGGCAGTAGACACGATCGCTGGAGACGGGTGTTGCCAGTGTCACTGATGGAAGAGTCGCGAGAGGGCGTCAGGCCACACCCGATCAGCCCTTCCACCGATGATGTTGGCGACAACCGCTCGTCCCCAGTAATCGTGTTCACCAACTTTAGAAAGTTTCACAACTCAAAGCCATTTCCTAGAGAGCGTCTGACGAAGTAACGGTAAAGCACCTTATCAGCGATTTGGTTGACACGTCGGTTCATTTCGGCCGTGCTTTGGAACAGTTCTTCGGCTTGATCTGGGCTGCTAAGCGCTTGTAGCTGCGATGAAACGGCAACGAGGTCGTCAACCTCCGGACGCCAATGACTCACACCTTCCTCCATGGAAAACACTAGCTAAATCAGGAAAATCAGTTTCTGAAAGGACAACCAGATGCACTAGTTGACAGGAAGAGAGCCGTAGTAACACCCAAATGGGGTTGGACTGGTTTCTATGAAGAGGAAATTGCACTTACCCGAGTTTGGGTGTCAAGATCGGTGCTATCGATCTGAATAAGATCCTCTTCAACAGCTTCTACCCATTCCATGACGGCATCGAAACCTTCATGGAAACGTTCCGACAGGGGAATCGCCTTCTCCAGTAGTTGCAACTTTTCGTCAGCAACAAGCATAATGTCCCCATACCTGCAAGAAATTTGTCATCCTTTCCAGCTCACAGCACAAGTTGTACCAAAGGGTTCTGACCTCTTTTTCAGTAGGTCCATGCGGGATTGCAATGGTTGCGCTTCATCGCCGGTGGCCTGTCTGCAAAGTTGCCGACCCACTTCGATGACAGCCGAGATCTGCGCATCCCTCTCCGTTATAGCCGATACCAAATCCTGAGATACAGAAGGTTGAAGATGAGAAGCCAAAGTGTCATGAAGTCGCGTTCATACTTCGCGACTGGAGCGATTCAGTCGCGCGACTGCGTTGCATAGCGATCTATAAGTAATTTTTGGACCACTGTCACAGTCGAAAGAAGTTCAACGGTCCAAAAGTTAGCACTGGAGCGCGGTCGGTCACAGACTAGAAATTCTCAAATCGTGCGAGTGATTCGCTCAAGCCCCGAAGTATGTACGCAGCCTAAGACACGTACTCCGACGATGTTGCTTTGCTCGTTGAGATCGTCAGGTGCGATCGCGATTTCACTGATTTCGTCCATTTTTTGTTCCATATCGCCCAGCCATAGTTCGAGATTATCGAGATCCTAAGAAAGAGTCTTAAAAGGAGTCATGACAGAAAGCAAGGAGCTGGAACTCACGGCAAATAGATCGTTCACAGTCAAAGCCATTTCTTGAAGCAGGTCTTTGGTAATTCGCACACGATGAGCAATGGACTCGTAGCGGCTGGTGATTTGATTCGCTTGCGCTTCCAAGCTATTCGCATCTTCCACGCTCACCAAAGCGCTCAACATTGGAATAATCTGGAACACGACACGATCTTGTTAAGAACATAAAGAGGACCGTCAGAATATGTGTTGGGGGGGGGGGCTCGCCATTCCACATGCCTCATTGTTGCGTCCCTCTCTAATATGGTAACGGTGGGTGCGGCTCCCATGAGAGGTCTCCGGTCAGTGACGACCAAAGGCACTCTATTCGTTATAGTTTGCCGTTAACAGTTGAGAAAAATTTAAAAATGCGAAGCGTTTGGCGCTGACTAGTCCCGATTTTGCACTGCTCTATTTATCCCATTTCCAGACGGCGCTGAGGGGATGGGAAATAAGGGCGGAAGCTCATCTACGATACGATCTAGCCCCTTGGGCCGTACACTTGGGAAGCGCCTCCACTCGCCACTGATTCATCTCATCGTTTGAGCTTCGTCTGCCTTTCTGTTCTGCCCTTACGGATATTATGTACTACCTAAGAGGCACGTGGAGAGCTCGGGCAGGTACAGGATGAGTGGGGCACGGCCAAGATGTAAGGAAAAGTTAGTGTGAGTTAAGCTAAGCGCCGCTGCAGTGGGGCCATTGAAAGCCGGGAAACTTACAGCTAGTGCGTGATCCACATCCTCAGCCTTTTGATAGACTTCATCGTCGAGATCTTTCTGCTCTCTCAGTTGTTCTTCCATTTTTTCCACAGTCGTGGGAATCTTTCCCAGAGCACTGAGCCGTTTTTCAGCCTCAAAACAGAAGAATAGGATTCCATGTGCTTCAAAAAGTTTGTCAAATAATTCCCACCTTGCCAAGCCACGATTCAACGGGAACAACGCCTTCTGACAGCCTTTCTGCCAAATCGACAGCCTCAATGAGACGTCTCTGACGATCGTGAGCAGCCGCCACTAGCTCGTTGTATCTGAATCGAGGAAAATCTGGTATTTACAGACACAGGTGGCATCCTCAAATGGTCAAGACAGCAAGGTTACCTTCTGTTGATTTCCTCTTCGCGTTCTTTCAACGATTTCACTTCGTCTTCAGCCGTAGTCATTGCGACAAGTTTGGCAATCAAAGCCGAAAAGCCTTTCACGCTGAAAAGACCCGCATTAGGAGAAATAAGGCATGTAAGAAGGGAACTATTCTAGCATACTTAAAATCCTTGTCGTCAATATGCTTCATAAGCACATCGTAAGCATGAAGTTGAGCCCTTGCTACCTAGAAGAATACAATGTTTCAGTTCTTAGCATGAGAAACGCTCTTTCTTCCATAACCTGAACAGGTGCATACCCTAGCATCTGCAGCTGGAGGACGTTGATTCTCCATGAGTTCCTCCGTCTCCTCAATCCAATTCAACAGCGATTTGTACGCATCTTCGTACCTAAACAGATTAATGAAGTCACGACATTGTCGTTCAGCACTCAAAGAGGGCAATCCGCAATAGTCGAATGGGCGGAACCCAACAGCACTTATGGGGATGTAGCTCTTGATAGCGCTAAGAACGGCATGTCATTGAGAGGAATGGATTGGAAGGAAGGCGCAAAAGTGCAGGAAGCTGCAATGGTTTGAAGTGGCGACGTCTAAAAAGAACCGTAGACCCTGCGATGGCGCAGGGCTAACGCTAAGGAGAAAAAAATCACACGTGTCTTCGAGATTAGAGCTCAACTGTGACAGCTGACAAAGGCATGTGCTCACCTACTGGATTCTGGTCTTGTCCCCCTCCGCTTTCCTTCCCCGCACAGGTCCCACCAAATTCACTGCATCGTTTTCCTGACAATTACGCCTGATTTTATTACGCTTTCTGTCTCGCGTGTATTGCGGAATCACCGCATACGGCATTGGCACGTCGACGAGATCAGAGATCGCCGGCGAGGGGGTCGTATTCGGTGGCGGAGCGAAGGGGGGGGGGTCGTGTTTGCCTTCGTGGGAACATTCCAGTAGTTGACTTTTGTTCTCGTTTCAGGTGAGCGAGGGGGGGGGGGTCCCCTCCGCCCCCCTCGCTCACCTACTATAAGAGAGAATTTTGAGGGCAGATGGGGGTTGTATTTTGTGAAGATTCTCTCCAACTTCAGCACGTGATCTGACTACCAGGCTATGTCGAAGCGAACGTCTGGGATATTTTATAGAGACTTCTTTCATCTGTCAAAGCTTATCTACACCTGCTTGTCAGCATTAGTGATGACTGGGAAAACTCTTGTTGGGAACACAAAGTCGCAAATGCACCATTGCCTTCTTCCCACCTAATGTAATGGCCGAAAGTCTCCGCCTATACGACTGCCTTGGAATGTGCCTTTTACGTCACGAATTTACCTTCCAAGCTGCTGCACAGCCGAGTCCGCTTCACGTTCCTTTTCCTCAACAGCTGTCGAAACTGCTGACCATGTATCGCACACTTCCTTCATCGTGTTGTCCTAAAATCCATGGGAGTCAGTCTTGGAAAACCACTATCTGGCTTAAAATACCCGTCCAGGAAACGAACCAGTTCCGCAGTGTCAGCACCCGTGCCACCAGTTCGTATGAGTAGCTTACATTCGGACACGAAATCGTCTACCTTAACCACAACAGTGAACTTCACTACATGGTAGAGGCGGCCGGGAACCTACCCGTGCTCCAATCGCTTTCAGCCCATCTTTAAGCGTTTTTAGTTTTTCAGCTTGGGTTGCTGGATCCGACACCGTTACGACAGCTTTCAGAGCTTCAGAATCGCGCAACCCATTTAATTCACCGATTAGTTCGGCCGCGTTCCTGAAGAAGCAATATCTCGAGCTCTCCAGAAACCTGCGTTTTCCCGAGGGATCAGTTTCTTACTCACTTATGCACGGCTTCCACCTCACCAGTCGCTTGTTCAATCGTCTTCTGTCGTTGACCCAGCTTCTTGCGAGCTTTTTCAATGAGCTAAAAGAGCTTTGTTCACAAACACCAGAAAAAGGTCTCAGTAAGCTCTAGAAGAAAACGCCCCTAAAAACGAGCTGATTTTGCTAGATGTCTGAAAGGGAACCACCTTTGTGACATCATCAGCCAATGCCTGATTGTTTTCCATTTGAGACTGAGTGATCAGGCCAGCCTCCAAACCCTGGTTCCATTCGGCCAGTACAGATTGGAGTTTGTCCTCAACTGCCGCCAACTGCCCCTCGATCGATTTCACTTGGTCCTGCTGAGCTTGAAGCTCAGCTATGTTACGTGCCACCGGATCGAGATCGCTCAGCTCCTGTGATGCAACCGATTAAAGTGCGAACTGGCAAAACGACAGGGGACAAACCATGAAGACGGCGTTGGCCTCGTTCTTAACACCAGCGCTCTTTTCGGAGAGTTTCTCAAGGTCTTCCTTCTTCGCACTCAAAGTCGCTTCTAATTCCTGGAGCTGGCGGTTCAATGAACCGAAATCTTCATTGAGCTGAGCCATAGTTTGGTCGATAGCCTCCGCTTTGGATGGGGTCACGGTCTAAATGTAGATGTAAGTGTTAGTTTTAGTTGAAGCATATAGCGAACCTTCTTGAGCTCATCAGCACAAACTGCCAATTCTCGTTGGGTTCGATTCCAGAATCCATTTATTTCAGCAAGTTCTGAATATTGTTCATTAAATTTAAAAATCCTTTCTGAAAAAGAATTAACATGAATCCTCTAAATGCTCACTTGCTACTACTTTCTCAACGCTGGTGAGTTCTGCAGCTCCAGAGCTGAGCGCCTGTCGCTCTCCGTCCACAACTTGACGAGCCTCATCAGCTAGTCGGTTGTACTTTCCCGCAAGATCGACCTGAGAAAAATGCAGCATCACTTGAATGTGGCGCAGTTTGTCGACGGGGGGGGGGGCATTCTGCTTTCCATAGATGTGCCGACCCATCTAGGTAGCCTTTTCTCGAGTTGACACGTTTTAGGATGGTGGCTAGACGATCTTGCACCAGCTTCACAAGGGTTCACAAGTTTTACCAGGGTGAGATTTGTAAACCGGAACTAGGGAAGCAATGGTAGTACAAAATGCCCCCCCCCCCCCCGTCGACAACAAACAGCGCCCTTGAAATTAGTATATTTCGCGCTCATTTGGGTTCTGAGTAATCCCGGGGCAGGACACGTCATGGCGACGAGGAGCATCGCCGCCGTTTATCTCAACCCCACCTGTCTCAAAGCGCAACTACACCTGTCTCCTAACCTTCCATGCCCGTCGACCGGGAGGGAAGGGTGCATAAGGAATATGTGACAAGACTATCGTAATTCGGGTCGCGTGCGACGTCGCGTCCGTGACGATGCCTCTAGATAGCATATGGCAACTATAGACAATGTATAACCAAAAACGGTCATAAATGTCTGCAACATCGTTGTCTTTATCAAATCCGATGTTCCAAATGACAGGCTTACGAGAACTAAAAAAGGCCGCGCCCATGGCCGCTCGCGACTGAGCGGCAAGTCCAGGCCGACTTGACCGTCTTCCCGTACTAATGGGGTAATGTAGAACCTTCAAGTCACAAAAATGATACATGACCAGACCCGGCTAAGGCCGCGTTCATGCTTCGAGACTTGCTAGGAGAAGTGGAAATAGGACAATGCTCGCCAAAGAGGTAGATAAAAATCGACCAACTCTCCCGTTCTCGAAGACGATGCTAGATGCTGCTATGCGTGGTAGAAGTGGGTGTGCGACGCGACACGCCAGCTGTCACGAGGTTCTATCGACCATCTGTACGACGATGGAGTGATCGCTTCATGCTGAGACTTGGGACCAGCAGAGATTAGGTTAGATTGCGGCGTGCCAGAAATGGTGTCGTTGTAGTCGCGGTGAGGTCTGACAGTCGCTGTGTAGGAGACTTTCCCATTTCGCTTGGTGCAACCTCCCATTGTCCAGAGTCGCAATGTAAGAACTATTGTGGCGTAAGGCTGCGTTTATACTTTGCGGCAGCGTAGCGTAGCGTAGCGCAGCGTAGCGTAGCGCTTCCAGCGTACGCCAGCGGCAGTGCCGAAGAGAGGATGCATATCGATCTAGCTTCACCAGCGTCACCAGCGGCACGCTGGCGTACGCTAGCGTACGCCAGCGCGTTTCTCGCCAGGCGTTTCCACTCAGCGTTTTGCTAGCGCATTGGCAAGGCGGCAGGGAAGGTAGAGACTAATGTGCGTGAAGAGAGAAGCGGAACTCGGACGTGTATTGTAGTACGATCGACATATGGCCGTCGGAGACGCAGAAGCGATGTGCATTGTAGAGACTATGTGGCGTCGGAGACGCAGAAGCAATGTGCATCGTAGAGACTATGGGGCCGTCGGAGACGCAGAAGCGATGTGCATTGTAGAGACTAAGGGCGAGAGAGACGCGCAATCGATGTGTTTTGTACCCTCCAGCTCTCCCATAGTCTCTACTCCCCTGCCGCTGCAAACGCTAGCAAAACGCTGGTGAAACGCTGGAGAAACGCTGGTGAAGCTAGATCGATATGCATCCTCTCTTCGGCACTGCCGCTGGCGTACGCTGGAAGCGCTACGCTACGCTGCCGCAAAGTATAAACGCAGCCTTAACGTTATATATTGTGTGACCTTTGCACCTCCGGTCGGGGCGGTTTTTAGAGGGACAGAATGGGCACACTTGCGGTGTTTCTAACATTGGCTTTCTTCCTAAACTGACCATTCACCATTGGCAGAGCACGAGAGCCGAAGATGGGCTCGTTACACCCCCACACAGCACCGCCTCGAGTGACTCTGACATTAACAACTGTACAGTTGGATTTTTGGCCAATCGGTGCAACTGTGGAATAAGCCTCAAAAAACCGGGATAGACCGAATTTTTTTAAAACGTTCCGAAAGTCTTTTATCGAGTAGGCTATCACAAAGGAAATGAAGAAGGAAAACATGGTTACCTTGCGTTGAGCAGCTTCAATAGCCAAATTGATTCGTTTGCTAAGGGCACCACAGTCATTTGCGAAATTCTCAGCGCTTCGAAGGAACTTATTAGCTTCAGGTCCTGGAGCCAACGCGTTAATGCGAGTTGCAAGTGCTGAAAAAAGTTCTGATAGTTGAAGGACACAGACGCAAAAGATGTCACTAAATTAAAAGTGTAGGGAAACAGGTGGGATGCATTTCCAAACTTCGTGTAAAACTGAGGGCATAGGAGCAGCCAGTTCACACAACACTTGTCAATTTTCGCCTAGGTACCCCCTGGCCAAGTAGAAAGCGCCGTGGAAAACGGAATTAGCGTCGCTCTCGCTTCCTGTCTCCCTGACCGAACGCACGTGAGTGTCAGGCTCAATGATGAAACAATGTGCATCAACGAAGCTGTGCAAAGTGCGTATAACACAGGCTAACAAACTTGGTTCTTGATTCACTTAATCGGCTTGCGGTATGCCCAGTGTATGCATTCACGAAGCGGACACATTTGATTTCACGCGCATTTTTCAAGGATGCTGTATCCCGCCTGTTCTCCCAATCTCATAATTTTTTCAGATGTTCACCATTGAGACTGTGCGCATCAGCCATTCGCCGACCAGCCGCATTTTCCATGGATTTCAATGCATTTTGAGACGACATACTGTCTTCATTGGCAAGAACAGAAGCTAACTAAAAGCAAAAGAAAAATTTCATTTAGCCTCTTGCACGAACATTGATCTGAAGAATACCTCATTCTCATCCTGAGTGAGTCCATTGCGGAGTGAATTTTCCAGAACTTCGAACTGCTTGACAAGGTCAAGTACCTAGGCGAACAACTTTGTGATAATGACCCCAACCCCTCCTAAAGCAACGTATTTTCAAATGCACTCACTTTGGCTATCATAGCTTTTTTGTCCTTGACATTTGTGACAGTGGGATTCCAATTACTTGCTAGATATTGCATTTTCATTTGTAGATCGTCATCAGGCACCTTCTTCAAACGCTCTGTCACCATTGCTCTGTAACAACTCAACTTTGTTCTACCAGTAACTCAACAAACGGGAGTTGTAATCCCTCACCTGACATAGGGGAAATCTCCTTCAAGATCATTGACTTTCACCAATAAGGCGTTGATCGAATCCATATGCTCTTGAAGCCTGTTCCGCTCAGCAGATATCGGTGGGGCCTGAATACTCATTGCACGCTGGGATCTCTAACGAGAA